>JAULKM010058549.1:0-12427 GCA_032355605.1 Rubia tinctorum
TGAGAGGAAATGAAGAGGATAATAGATGAGAGTAATGAGAGCGCGGTGAGAGTAACATCAATTGGAGAGGAAATGCAAACGGTTGAGAGCAATAATGGGGCAAAGGGAAGAGTGAAAGACAATGTCATGTGGGGTGTCAGACGTCTGGGGCAGAACGTCTGATTAAATTCAAATGTCTCCCTTTCATTTTCTAACACCTGTAAATGAGAGAATCTCTCCTTAATTAATCAGCCATTAAGGCTGTAAATAAGTCACGGTTCAGGGGAATTTCCATCTTTTTACAATTGGTCAAATAGGCTGAAATTGGTAAAAGCCGATCTTGTACAGTTTAATCTGGGATGGAGGGAGTAAGTAAAAAAATGTGTTACTCCATCCATGCCAATCAAATCTGCACACTTTTTGATCAAATTTATCAAAACACATTTGACCATGAATTTCAACTAGTATATAGACACTAATATCTTAATGTGAGATATCGTTATATTCCCTGCATCATGTAGTTTTTAAATATCAAAATTTAAGGCACCGTTAGTATACGTAACAAAAGTTATCGGTAGTCAAACATGACCTAGGAAAGTTGACCAAAAAATGTGCAGATATGGCTGGGATAGAGGGAGTACTCACTTTAACAATAAAACATTAGAGAAAAATGCATATATAACTTCAAATAATTTACATAAATGCAAATATATCATTTTATAGCAGTTTGAGTCCGGATTATGTTAAAAAGACAAATTTACCCTGACAGGTTTATGGTTAAAAAAACTGAAAAACTACCAATTAGGTAATGACCATATAGCCCCCGCCCATTTTCCTCCTCTTCTGCAAATCGCCACCAAATCTGCATATTTCCTTAATGTGTTGCGCGCCTAAATTTTTTACATCGTATTGGTTTGGTGCCCGATGTTACGATGTTACCACCAAATCTGCAAATCTACAAACCAATATGATGTTACCGCAGATAACCCAACCCGACCCGATCCTATCCGAAAACACAAAGAACGATCGAGCGATGGAAAGTGATGTTCGTAGTGGCTAGGGGTGATGGAACATCGATCAGTGGCGGGACTCGATTGGTGGCGGAGCATCGTTTGAATGGTGGCGGTGGTGAGCTTAGATCGGGAAGGGGTGGGTGGCGCCGACTCTAGGGTTGGGTCACGATGGAGGCATATCTGGGTGGTGGTGGAAGCCATAGCGGCATGAGGGAAAGCTGACGGGAGGGGTGACTGGTGGTGGCGGGGGAGAGAGGCTTTATGAGTGATTTGCTGGAATTCACGATTGGTCCTTCACGAGGCCGAAATTAGCGACTTCCCCAGGAAACCTGTCGGCGGCGACCGACGGCGGGAGAGCAGGTGGCGCGATCGCTTAATGGAGTGGAGGTGAGGTTGACGCTGATTCGGAACATCTCGTACACCAGGTGCTGCGCGTCTGTTGATGACGTCGTTGCCATCAATTTCATCGACCTCGAATTCGATGGATTCTTCAGCTTCATTGTAGACTGTGGATATTTTTGGGTGATGATATTCAGTGGTAGATAGAGAAAGCTTGTTTGTTTTGTTTGCAGGTGGTGGTGGTGTGGGAGGGAGGTTGGTGGTGGCAGGGGAAGACTGATGAGACGGTGAGAGTGGTGGCTATTGAAGGAGAAAGGGTCATTTTTGTCATTGAAAATTTTGTATTAGGTTGAAGGGTATTTTGGTCATTTCTAGTCGATAAATGGCCGAAAACGGTCAATCAATACCGAAATATAGTTTTTAGGGTTATGTTTGCATTTATGTAAAGTAGTTAGAGTTGATTTTTGCGCTAAAATTTATTTCAAGGTTATGTATGCACTTATTGAAGTATATAGGATTATATTTGTATATATTCCAAAACTTTATTAACGAAAGAAGGCAGTCTTCATGTGGAGTTTCATTGATGGATTTCTCCCGACAGCAAAAAAATAATAATCAGGAGAAAGGTTTTACAAAGGTCTACTTATGTGATTTGTAACAAGTGTGAGGAAGATGAGTCACATATTTTCCTGACCTGTGATGGTTTAATGAAAATCTCGAGAATTCAATTTCAACAAAGGTCATACACTTGATTTCAACACAGGTCATACACTTGATTTCAACACGTGGTTTCTGAACTGGACACAAAATGCCACAAATAAGGATGCGATTGAATTATCAATCTGCATTCTTTGGGAAATATGAAAATAGAGAAATGCAAAGTGTATTGAGAGTAAAGACTTAGATCCAAATCCAATCCTTTGTTGGGAAGGCAAAAAAATTCAGCTATTCTTCTGCAACAAGCTTTTCGAAATTTAAAAGCATCCAGGTGAAACAAGAGGGTACAATAGGGATGCAAGTTGCAAGTCTGATACAAGACCCATATGATCCAGCAATTTACAATGAAGAAACAATAAAAGCTTTTGATGGACCGCTTCAGGAAAGACGGTCACTGTGCGCAACAGGTTGGAGAATAACAAATTTAGATCGTTCGGGAGGAAGAAGGATCCTATAAAGTCATATGCATCTCAAGTATTAAATGTGTTGGCAATTATGAACTAGTGAAAAAGAAGAAATTATTCCATGTTGGAACATACCGCTTAAAACATACCATGTTGGAACATACCGCTTAAAACATACCATGTTGGAACATACTGACGAAAGCATATTTGCGAGAAGAATATTGCGATGGAATTCGTTTATGGAAATTGATGATTTACACAATATTTATTCCAGTTATGTAGAAGTATAATGGAAAATTCCTTTATTTATGAAATTGGATTAATGGAATATTATGTGATAAGGTAAATCTCTTTATTTATGGGATTTAGTTATGCTTCAAAAGCAGATAAGGAATAAGAATATTATGGAGATAATTATGGAGCTATTCTGATCTGCAATAGACTATAAATAGAGGACATTATATGGCTGCATAGTAATGAATTAAACCGAGAAGATCTGCATTCAGATTTCTATCCTTCGATAAGATTTGCGAGAGCCAGAATTACCATGTTCCAACATACACGACCTGTGTGCTAAAGTTCAGAATGTATACCTTAATTTCTCCGGAGGAGGAGATCCAGCGTCGACGAGTTTCGAGGTTAAAGGGAGTTTGATCAAGGCGGATCGGTAGCAAGGGGATCTTGCAAATTCCACACATTGTAATTAGAAGATAAGTATAGTTGTATGGAGTACTTTGTACTGTATCTCTGATTAGTGGATTTATTCTGAACTGGGCCAGGCCCCGCAGATGTAGGTGGATTTCACCGAACTGCGTAACCAAATTGTGCATCTTGCGTTTATTTACTTTACATACTTGATTAGATTAGACTACATTGGAACACAGGTTAACTAGTTAAAGTCTAAAACGGTAAAACCAGTTTTTCAAGTTGCAATAGTATATAAGGTTATTAATTAATTCATTCAGCTTTTTCATCCCAACTTTTCAACCGCTCAAGTGATCATCCGCTGCTCCTCCACTCCGATCCTCCATCGCGTTCTGATCGTCCATCGCTCCTCCACTCCGATCGTCCGCCGCTCCTTTGCTCCGATCGTCCGCCTCTCCCCCGCTCCAATCCTCCACTGCATTCCAATCATCTGTCTGCCGCTCGGCTCTAAAACTCTAGGTTTGCACCTTTACTCATTCTTTTCCTCGTTTTATAGCTTTAACCGATGATTTGAGGTTGCGTCGTAGTTATTTCGCCAGTTTCTCACCGTTCCGTCAATCTTTTCCATTATTCGCAGGTCCTCTCTTCTTATCCGGCACCCTATCACTGTCGAGCCACCGGAGAAGTTCACGGTAATTTACTTCAACGTTGTTTCTTCTTTGGTTGTTGGTACGAATGGTTTGCAAGGTATTTTCTGATTTTTTTTCCTCGTTTATGCTTTTATTTAGGATTTTAGTGTTGTTGATCTGTTTTATTAATGACTCTGTTGATGCATTCTTTGTTGACTGTCACCTTCATTAATTCATTTGATATATTTATAATTGTTCTTCGTTTTTGCTTTGGTGTACTGTATAGGTAAACTTAAAAGTTGGTTGAGTTGATGGTGATATAGAAAGGAAGTAAATACAGCTACAACTATTTAGGACTTAATTGGTTTGTAATATTCAGGATATACCTAAACATGTGCTAATCCTACCACCTGATTGTAATTGCTTAAATGGAAATAATGGTGGTTTCTTTCAACTGTTTGTCTGTCAATTGATGTCATAGCCTTATTCTTTCACTAAAAACTACAGAGAAAAAGAGAGAGAGAGAGAGAAGAGAGACAAACCTAATCATCTATTTTATCCCATAAGGTCTACGTTTGGGCACCATTATTCATTTCCTAGAGAACTGAGATTCCTGCGTGCTCTTTGGACATAAAACATTAATTGGGAGCATAAAAAACCATCACAAACAGCCAGAAAACATAAGAAATATGAGTGGCTGAAACCTCAAATGATGATTGTTTTAGAAGCTTCATTTTCACTTAACCTAATTAAGTTAGAATATACTCTGCATTTTTATGTAGTGTTATGAAGAGTTTATCTGCGTCAATTTATAGAGAGAGAATGAGTTGCCACCTGATCGTATTTAAGACTTACTATAAGTTTATATGCTCGCTTTCTTGCTTGTAAATATCGGGGTTAGCTATTTCCTTACTTAGCTTCATTTTATTTTCTGGTGAAAGGGGAGCCAAATGTGTCCTAAAATTGTTCAAGATATTACCGTGCTCCTGAACTCATATTTGGTGCCACTGGATACACAACTGCAATTGACATTTGGTCCACGGGTTGTGTAATGGCAGAGTTACTCTGTAGTTTCCATGAATGATCTTGAGGATATCTATATAAAGATATTATTGGCTTGGTATATGTTTTTACTTATTCCTCCCACTTTCAAAACAACCTCAGTTTCAATGCCAGTGTAATTTAAACTGGTAATTTTTAGCATATTTTGTTCATCTTTTTGCGCTGTTAGTTTAAGTATTGCATGTGTTTCTTTGTTTAATTATATAGTTATTTCTATGGTCGTGATGAATGATCCCCAATTTCAACATGTGGAAAAGATTCTGGTTAGATTATATGATTATAATTTCTTCTCATTTTTATATTGTTTGTTCATCTATTTTATTTATTAGTTTATCTCTTTTAAAACATTAATTGATAAATATGTTGATGTTGATGTTTTTGAGGGCAGTGTAATTCAAATTGGTACTTTTTTCATAATTTGTTCTTTTTTTTGTATTATTAGCTTTGATGTTTCATGTTTCATTGTTATGTTATGTAGTTGTTGTTGAGGTCGTGATGAATGATCCCACTATTTTGACATTTTAAATAGATTATGATTAGATGTTATGGTTATATTTTATTCTTATGAATATGTTGTTAGTTCAACTATTTAGTTTATTAGTTTATCTTTTTGAAACAGAAATTGAGAAGGATGCTACTCATGGCAGTGTAGTTGAAACTGGTAATGTTTAGCATATTTTTTCTCTTTGTTTTATATCATTAGCTTAGTTATTAGAATAGAATATAATACTATTGACGAATTTGTCAATAGTTTGTTGATGTAGAGGTCGCAACACCAAAATATGCCATATTTTGAAATGTTGAATGATGAAGAATTATTTGGAAATCCAGGAGTGTCCACAACTAGTGGAATAAAGAATTTCGCTAGCAATCTAGAAGCATCCACATTTGTTCAATTCTCGAGGAAAGGAGACAAAGTTGTTTACAAGAATCTACCAAAGTTTTTTTTAAAAAGTAGATTGAATTATTGATGTAATTGAAGGATTTGGTTTCGTAGTATCTGAATGATGAATGATTTTAGTGTTTGTTTATTTTGATTGTTGAATTTATTGGAATGTAGAATTTGTTTTGTCTTAATTGATTATAATTTGTAGTTTTTTAATGACAATTTCTGAATTGGATTAGTTCGGTGGTTTATCTATTTTGTTTGATTGTTTAATGGTTTAATTTGTTATTCAAGTTTTGTAGTCTCTTTTGGTAATGCTATTTGGGTGCTTAATTTTTAGTTTGAATATTTTTATGATATTTAGTTTATGTATCTTTTTCTTTAGTGCATTGATTAGGTTTGAGTTTACTGATTTGAATTTGTCTTTTACTTCAAAATATTGTTTTTGTACTAAAAGTTATTTGTGATTTTTTGATGGTTTAACACTTTAATTCGCTTATATAGTTATTTAGTTCGAACGTTACAAATTTTAGATCCATGTGATGTGATTTATTTTGTGTTCTTCATATTTTAAATTTTTACGATAAGTTTAGTTCATGTATATATGCATTTAGTTCATTTATTAGAATCATAGTTTAAATATATTGTTTCCTGGGTTTACTAATTTGAATATTAATTTACTTTTTTGAACTTCAATCGTTAGTTTGAGTGTTCAAAGCATTAGAAGAACAATTTATATGATTATTTTCATAGTTCAAGTAATGTGTACAAAATAATAATATAATTACAATATAAAATTGAATCTCATAGGTGTAGACAACTTATTGTTTTGACAATCTCTCAATTGAGTACCCCTTCCTTCAAACTCATTCATGCGCAGCTCGTTGATAGAGTTCAGATGATCCTTTTGATAAGTCGCTCAAACTGGTATCAAAATCGATTCTTGCAAATGTGTATCATTTGTAAACTACAACCAATAACATATACAAACTCATTGGATCAAACGTTTATGCAATTAGTTCGTGTATATGAGTGCTTAGTTCAGCTATCTTAACCAATTATCTTGTCATTGATGAATATGTTCACATATTTATTTTCATGTTTAAGCATTTATAGCATGTATAAATCATGTTACTTAAGACATTTCAGTAAACATTAAGATTTGAAATTCTTCATAACAACATTCATCTAATTAAATCAAGAATTTCATGTTTAATTTAGTTATGAACAAATACCCTAATTTAGGTGTTTAAATTAACAGTTTCATTGGGTATACAACATCTTATTTCCCACGTTTCATAACAAATGCATCTGATAAAATCTACACCTTCATGATTCATCTATCAATATATGAACAAATCACTTCATATGTTTAGACACTTTTTCGTGTATATATCATTTTATTTCATACGTTTCCACAAAAAATAAAATATCATAGTTTTCATAGGAACATTCATCTTACGAAATATCACAGTCCTTGATGAATCATCAAACAATTTTTATACACCTTACTTTAGGTGTTCATGCGATTAGATCGTATATTTAACATAGTACTTCGTACATTTCAGAAAATCTTGAAATTTCAAAAATATTCCAATAAAATGCATCTAATCAAATTCCATACCATTGTGAATCAAATAGAAGAAGATTATCACATTATTTCCTATATTCATGCAGTTACATCGTGTATTTAATATATTATTTCATATGTTCCAACAAATTTTAAAACACCACAATCAGATATTAAGTATATTAATTCTAATTTCATACTTGTACGAATTGTCTAGCAAAATATAAACACGTTACGTGCACTACTACAAAAATGTATTATGTTGACACTTAAAAGTGTTGTGAAATTATGCATATAGTAACGTTTTTCAGTATGACAACACTTTGTTAATGTGTGGTTATTGTCGACGTTATAATAGGTCTAAAGTCTTGTTAGATAATTTTAGATCTAAATTAAATTATTGAAAAAATGTATAACTACGTTAGGATTGATATAATATTGTCACACATTATACTATATTTATATTATAGTAAAAATGTAGGGATAGGTGTATTGTTTCAACACATGACAGAGTAGGGATAGATGAGTAATATCACTTTAACATGTATTTTATTTGGCCAATATTAATACAATAATTTAATGTCTCAGTATATTAGATTAGGTGACACAATTATGCGCGTCACAATATTTTTAAAAAAATGACACATGTAATTATGTATTGTCTTTTGTAAAGACATTTTGTATTGTCTTTATATCTATTCTATAATCACACATATAATTTTAAGACATTTTGCATTGTCTTTATATCTATTCTATAATCACATAAATCTTGAAAATTCAATTCTAGTAATAAACACAGTGTCATAATATCCCTCTATTACCACACCAATATAAAAGTGTGATTAAAAATATGTTGGCAAAAACCTTTTTTCTAGTAGTGGTGTTCATGCAACTACATCGTAAATTTAATATAATACTTCATACGTTCTAGAAAATTTCAAAACATCAAAATCTTCTTAAAAATGCATTTAATCAAATTTCAGAATTGGGCGAATTGTCTAGCAGAATATGAACATGTTACTTTACGTGTTCATGCAGTTACATCGTGTGTTTAACATAATACTTCATATGTTCCGTAAAATTTAAAAACACCAAAATGTTTTTAACAAAATGCATTTAATCAAATTTCAGACATGGGCATATTGTTTAGCACAATATGAACACATTATTTCATGGGTTCATGCAGTTACATCATGCATTGAACATATTATTTCATACATTTAAGCAAACTTAAAACACAAAAATATTCTTAATAAAATACATCTAATCAAATTTCAAACATTGAACAATCATATAGCAAAATATGAACACATTAATTCATGTGTTCATGCAGTTTCATCATACATTTAACAATATTGTCATAATGTCAAATTTAGTAACATCATTGCAGTACTCAACATTCAAACCTTGGGGAATTTTTGCTGAATTTTTCGATTTCAACATTTTCGTTGCTCTCTCCTCTATGCAAAACGATCATTGCCTTGAATTTTTTCGTTTTCCATCACTTATAACAACACCACCTTCATGAAATTCATTTATGATATTTCTCAAAATTTTGGCTTAGGTTGATGAAAGTTGAGATTTGACACCATAAATTTGATATTACCTTGTTTATTTCACCGTCACAGATCGTAGAAACTTTCAAACTTGCGTTCATTTCATCATCACTTCGTTAAATACAAAGTATGATGCAAAAATTCAAAGCTCGATGCAGATTTGCCAAAAAATGTCCGATCTGCAAAATCTCAGCTTCGATCCGGTGATTTGCACAGATTCAATCGGCGATTTGCGTGCTTAAATATGGTGTTTATGACATTCGATTTGGTGATTTCAATCAGATTGAATCAGAAGGATTGAAATCCCTTGATTTTGGGGATTTTCTTTCCAAAAAATGACAGTTAGTTGTGATCTGAACCCATCTTCTAATAATTGTAATTTGATCTCATTTCTCTTCCTTGCTTCTAATACTTTCATTTTAGCCCATCGTCACACCATTTGTTATGGTAAAACGGTCCCAAATGATATTTTCTCAAATGATATTGTGCTAAACATGGTTTGTTCAGGGGGAAGGAGGAAATTAACGTGCACGTAACATTTTTTTTATAATTAAAAAGAAAATATTTATATTCAGTTATTATTATCAACGTCAATACAAAAAATATTACAATTATCGAGAACGTTTGCTGAACAAAACATACACACCCATTTTCCTAAATTTTAATTTTCAAGTTATTAGATATATATGCTATGATTTAATTATTTAAAGTAGGGACTGAAATCACATCTTTCAAAGACATTTTGCGCAAGTCTTTCTGGAATTATAACCTGAATGTTTCAAATGAAAATTAGTGCACTGGTTAACGAGTAGTTAACTGTTATTTTTCTTATATCAAAACTGTGTACATCGTATTACATTTAGTGTTATAAAAAAATCCAATAAATAATTAAAACCCATTCATTAAAAATTAATAAAGGTTTTCATAGTCTATATATCAAATGTGAATCTTCTTTTTGTTTTCCTCTTCTCCATCTATTGTTTTTAAAATTTTCCAACCTACCTTTTTAATATTTTTAAAATAGTTTTACTCTCATTCCATATACATTTGACTCAAGTCACTCAACCCAGCTAGGAAAAGATTTGGTGAAAATTATAGTACATCTATCTCTATTGTTGCATAAAAATAATACTTTCACATTTGTGCGTGAATGATGTTGTTAACTTTAATACACTAGTGTTTTTAATATAAAAATATTTATTAATTTGCATGATAATAGCTTAAATTTACATTTAATAAGTTTTAGATTATGCGTTGGTATAATAAGGTATGGATTAGTTTAGTTAGATTTTTTAATATAGTTGCACACTGGTCATTATGAAGTTGCTTTTGGTGCAAATTTTGTGTGATATTATGTTAGAAAAGAATGTTCTATCGAGTAATTAGATATTTAATTGTATATTCTTTATGTACTCTATATTCTCTCAATAATCTAAATCAATATATCTTAAAAGCGATGATCGCATGGATAATTTGGAGCCAAGATGAGGATGCTTGGCGGTGCGGATGCAAACACATGGTAAAACTCATGTATTGCAAACACATAGTCAACATTGATACTAACGCCTGAACCTCTATATATAAGCTTCTTCCGGAGTTGAGTAAACCGAGTCCAAATTTCAACAACAAGACCAATGGCAGGTGGAGTTGTTTGTGCATTGTTCGTGTGTGGTGTACCGGAATTAATGCCACCTGGAGCCCTACTTTTCGGCGAAGATGTACGTTATCGTCTAGCTCTTTTGCAGAAACAACATCCTCACCATCCTCGACATGGTGAAGGTGAGGAGGACAAGAGGAATGCAATGCTCTTCAATGTCCCTCTCAGGCTTGTTATCGATAGCAGATTCATCACTGTCTTTACTTCTACAAACCACTATGCTTTGGTAATCATAGCACCAATCAAAATTATGACATAACAGGTCTTACAAATTTATGAAACCTTAAATTCCAAGGGATCAATGGAAACAAGGAGGAAAATTCCAAGCTTCTCTCATGCTTCCTATTTGCTTTAGTGTCCATCTTAATAGGATTAGTGTTGTTGAATGAAAACATCAAATTATCCTCATTCAAATGTTGTTGAATCCCAATGCCCAAATCCAAAGCAAGGTAAATCATTTCCAGATTTACCACTCTCCATGCCACCAAACCTGTAATAAACAGTGTGCGTGCGTGTACCAAATGAAGGAGGTACACGACCCCAATTACGCTCACATTTTTTCAGAATTATCTTCAGAAATAACGTTATCCATTATTTCAATGTTATCCACTAGAAATAATATTAAACAGATCATCGAATAGCTAAAATATAAAATACAATTAGAGTATGCAGTTAAAAAATAACTCTCTTAAATAACTTTTCAGGGTTAAACTTCTAAAAGAAAATTTTAGAAAATTTAACTTCGTAAAATAGTTACGATTTAGAGATTTTAATGAAATATTTGTGTAACTGATTAATTAGAATGTTATTAAGTCTCTAAGCATCTAATATAATTGATGCTCAAGCTACAAAAATGTAGAGATTTTAATGAAATATTTGTGTAACTGATTAGTTAGAATGTTATTAAGTCTCTAAGCATCTAATATAACTGATGCTCAAGCTACAAAAATGTGGAGCAGGGATGAGGATACATGGCGTACATGTTGAAATTGGTTGTCAGCTCTTCAAGTATTTAGCAATCACCTTAAAGCAGAATGTGAAGGAGTTCGTGCATTTCATGGTCTTTTTGATGTGGTTGGAGCGCGATGAGACCGACCTTTTTCTCTAGTGCATCGAGAGCAACGTGTTCTCATGCCTGGAGTCAAAGCACAGGGAGCTCTTCTACGTAAGGGGTTTTCTCGAAGATGGATATCACCTTCAAGCACCTCTTCGACAAGTGGAGGCAGTTGGCATTTCGAATATGGTGGAGGAAGTGTTCTTCGGACTTTCGATGATATCCTCGAAGCGATCCTGAGCAACCCAGTTAGAGATTATAATTTAGGTGTGCTATATAGGTTTTTATTTTTTGTACTCTAATTAAGAACATGCATAGTTGGTGCATTATAAATAACCTTTTTTTGTCAACTAAAACTTTATGTCAAGTTGCCACTTTTTCCATTGTAAATGGTTAGCGGATGAGCTATCAAGCTTAAAAGAGTGTGAATTATTATTTTTTAAAATACGAACACTCAACATGAAGTGAGGGATATTCATTTGGTTAACTAGTGCAAGTTTGATAGATTCACTACATTGAACACACCCGTACCGCATGCAACGGACGCGTCGCTCGATGCCGAGTTTCACGCGTTCGACGAGCCGCCGTTCGCTGATGACCACGCGCCACCAGTTGCGCCTTTAACAGCTGCATCACCCAGCTCTCTGGTGTCTCCTCCCTATGGATTGTCTCCGCTGCTTGGCTCGTCAGAAAATACTTCGGTGTCACCACCTCAGTCTGAGCTGCTTACTACACGACTAAGTGGTCGTGATCATCGACCTCCTACTTATCTAGAACATTATGTCTGCTTTGTTGATGATATTAATAACCCCCCCTGCTACAACCGCACCTGCGACATAACATTCCTCAGGTGTTCTCTATCCTTTAACTGATTTTGTAAATTGTGATAAATTTTCCAGTACGCATTCTAGATTTT
>JAULKM010058559.1:0-12427 GCA_032355605.1 Rubia tinctorum
ATAAATTCATTAATTAACAAGATAGAATAATAGCAAGTGTGATTTGTCGTATTTGTAAAATTTGAATTATTTTATACTCAATTCATTATTTAAGCGAATTTTGTTTGAATATGGCGAATTAAGTTTTTAGAAAAAAAATTCAGTGTAATTCAATGCCCGGAAAAAATACCAATATAATCTAGCGTCTGAAAATTTTTTGCCTGTATAAATCAGTTCCCCCTAAAATATTGTCTTGGTTCTGCCACTGTTAGCATCATGGGCTCCTCCCCAAAATCAGCATCCGGGTTCGGGCCAGCTGGGCAATGGGGTTTCGAATTGTTAATTATTATTTCCACTTATATTTCTCTAAATATCAGTACAAGAGACAACCAAAAATATGGGAGTGTGGGTACTACGTAATGTTATACGAAGCGTAGTGTTAAAGATATACGATTGGATTACCTGAAAATTAATAAAGTAATTTTTTTCCATACATATGTAAATTTTTTCTCTCTAATAAACTATCACCTAGCCAATGATAATTTTCAGGGATAAATACATTTATAACCCTAAGTTTATCTTGAAAGTGCCAATATAACCCTACAATCTCAGAAAGTGCAAAATTAACCCTAATTAATTATTATATATGTCAATCTACCCCTAAATTTCAAAATATTTGTGCCGATATAATCAAAATCCCTAATTCCAGCATTGACCAAATGAATTCAAGCAAAACTAGGAAATGAAATGACGAAAATTCCCTTTTAAGAAATGAATCTTTCTACTTCAATACTCCCAACCTCCACCACCATGCGCCGCCGCAAACACACAAATTGGATGATTTCATTTACTTCTTATTAATTCCTCCCTTCATATAATAAAACCTAAAAAAGGTCCTAAAAATCGCTTCAAAACTCCGTTCACAATGCGCCGCAGTGATCATGGCCTCAGCCGCCACCCGGCGGCCTCATCTTTCACATTCCATTATGGGTTCTGTTTTCTTGATGCTTTTCTTGTTGGTTCCATTTGCGGTGGCTTAATCAACCAGAATTTTGTGTCGCCTGCGGTGGCGGGTTTTTGGAATAGCAACGGGGAGAATCCAACGACAATGTGTTTTCAGGTGCAGAGAATCCGCTAATTTTATCCATCGTTCCCTGCTCTGGTGGCCCCATAACTACAACCGTCACTCTTGTCGAAAATGGAGATTTACCCGCGCTACGACGTGGAAAGGCTTGTCTCCTTCGGTCCCAACCCACTACATAACATAGTACAATTCATTGCATTTTCGTACTTTCATTGAATCAATTCCGCCTGCCGGTGCTCACTTCTTCTTCCACAGACCCCACCACCACTGTTCCCTCCTCCTTCCTCGACCTCAGCCACCACACCCGCGGGAAACCCTTCTTCTTCCCAACCCCCACCACCGTTGCTCTGTCCTCTTTCCCTGACCTCCGCCATCGTTACTTCTTCTCAAAACCCTCGAAACCCTTATTTTTTTAGGAGCATAAAAATGGCCACTTTAGTGAAACCAAGAAGTCGTTTTGGGAGATTTTGATGATTTCGACCATTTTCGATGTTAGAATTCTTGAGGGATTTATAGCGGAGATGGGGTGGACTGTATTTTGGGCTGCAGGCTGGGCTCTCCATCTTCCCCGACCTCCACCACCGCTGCATGTCCTCTCTGCCTCCGCTCTGCCATAGAAGAAAAAAAGGAAGAATCGTTAAGTATTTTTTTCATGTTTTAGCATTTTCTTTTTTTGGGTAAGGGTAAAATGGTCTTTTTAATAGAATCCCACCATTAAACTGTGGACTAAAAAGTCAGCGGAGTCAGGTTATTTTGGCACTTTCTGATATTGCAGGGTTGTATTGGTACTTTCAACTTAAAGTCAAGGTTATTTTAGCACTTTACTCTAATTTTTAACATCTCCTCAGATATTTCCAAAGGATTATAAGCCTTATTCATAAGTTGACATAAATATGGCAAGAAATTGTTTGGGAAGACATCTAGTTCGTGTCCTATCCGCGAATCTTGGATGTCCTAATGTGGCACCTTAACAAATTTCTTAAAGCTCGTGACATGTATTGTGAGGAATAGAATTTTCATGTTTTCTATTCCTATCTATTGATAGTTTTTTGATTAGTGAATCAATCCCTTTCTTTAGTTTTAGAGTGAATTCTTGAATGAAAGGTGTTAATACCAGAATTTTCTATATCCTTGTTGTGAATCTTCACTAGTCCAATATGCACCTGAACCTACAAGACAGGAAGACTAAGGTCAGGCTAGCAGGCACAGGGCCGTGCCTTCTCCGACGCTCCAGTTATCCATGTTTTCCATGTAGAAGTGTATCAAGGTGAATAGTGAGCTGATTCAGAAATATTACCTCGGTTGCATGATTATCCCTTGTTATATGGGTTCGGTGGCTGATGGGAAAGCTCCTGTCCCATTCAACTCACTAACCTTCAACTTTTCCGTTGATTAAGCCTTGGGTTGGCATGTGTGTTGGGCCGTGGATTTAAGTAGTTAGTCTGTCAAGCCAATACGTTATCAAGTCCCCCTAACCCTAGACCCGGTTGACCAGGTCAATCCGAGGCCTCTTTCTTTTGACAGGAAAAATTAGTGATTTCTTAAGTTTTGAATCATTGGGGAACGTGGTGCGATGATATCTATCCAATCGTTAACCATGTGTCTTTTTCTGATGGTTTTTGCATTCAAACTCCTTTATGTTTGCATTTTCCAGAGGTGATTGATATCACGCTCATGTCGCTCAGCCTCCCGAGGGATTTATTGGGTCTATAACCTCCCCTTATTTTTTTCCTTCTTCATCTTTCTCATCATTTCATCATTTTATCATCTCGTCATGTTCTTCTGCATTCATCTCGCATTTCTCTGCTTCATCTTTATTACACTTTCCCGGCTGCTTCTTCTCTCGTCCAGGTAGCCTTTCTGCTTCTTCCACTTTTATTTTCCCTTTTTTATTCTTTAGTTAAAATGGTTTCTACCATCGGTCCTCCTAAACCACATTCCTATTCGATACCACCTATCCTGAGTTTAGGGTGGCCTGGGGGTGATTTAGGCCTCATTTAACGTCAGGGAAGTAATTTTCATGACATCCGCGATCATTTCTTGTTTCCGAGCATCATCCAAACTATTATGGACATGCCCAAGGGCATGATCTCCATCTAGCTTGATACCTTAGAGAATTGTTGTCAAAGTTTCCCCCCTTTCCTCCTTCTTCTATGTCGTCCTGGCTTTTTATGGGTTGGAGCTGATTGATCTCCCCCTAATTCTATCAGTTTCTTCTTAGTCTTCGAGGTCTTGTGTCATATTTTACGCATAAAACCCACCATCACATTGTTTCGCATTTTTTTAATTTGGCCAGAATGCCCCCAGACGGGGACCTTCCTGAAATTATGACAGGATGGAGTGAAGCTTCTGACTGATCTTCCAACCCGTGTAGAATGAAAACGGTGATTCATCTTTGTGGATGAAGGCTTGGTATTGGGCCTGAGCAGGGCTGAGAGGGTGATCTTCCTGGCTAGCCCAGAGAAAGGGCGAGGATCCTGTCATAATGCTGCCGAGATGACTGCCATACAGCCTCTCATTTTCCGTCTCGAGGGGTTTCAAGTGAAGTGTGACCGCCTCCCGCGAGATTTTTCCCTGCGGGCTTTTGGGATGCCCTATTTTTCCAGTGGTATTTCACCTAGCGAGGGTCCTGCTGATCTGAGCGGTATAGGTTTTAGCATTTCTTTGCCTGCCTACTGTCTTAATTTCGTTTTGCTCTTATGTTCTCATTATCGCTCTAACTTCCTACCTTTTTCCTTTGTAGAGATATCTGTTCCTAACTTCCTAGGAGATCTATCTAAGCTCCCTTGCAGGGCTGCTAGCACCCGTCCCAGTCTCCAGAGGGAGGATGCAACTGGTGTTATAGACCAGCAGGTCCAGAACATCACTGTGTCCGACACTGAGGTCTGTGAGGAGGAACCTCTCCAGAAGAAGGTCTGTCATAGTTCTGGGAGGAGGGTACTGAAGAGTGGGAATGGCACGGGCTGGACCTTCTTTGAGGTGATTCCTGAGGATGTCCCGGAGACTGCTACCTCTCAACCCTCAACTCAACAAAAAGGGGTCACCCTTACCGCTTAACCTGTCCATGTTGTCCCATTCTCGCCTCCGTTCGCTCATGGCTCTTCTTCTCGAGGTGGTTTCACCCATGGTACCTTGCGCAGTGTGGCGGCTCGGACTAAGATCATCTCCCAAGCTACCTCTTCTGCGGTTCAACACCTGGTTGCGGGAGTGGTCGCTGAACGTGGCTGGGTCTAATTCCCTCACTGACCGCTTTGCATTGGCTATTGTTAAGGCACGCTTCCCCTCATTATTATTTTTATTTCTGGGCTAGCACCTTTTGGTATAACTTGTTTTTTTCTTTAGGCATTTTTAGGTCATTTGCTCTGCCAGGGCCATGCAAGAGGATATTGACAGCCTGCAGGAAAATAATAACGAGCTCAAACGTGGCCTTGCCTCCCTAAAAGCCCAGGACAGGTTTGTCCAAGATTTGGAGCAGCATCTTGAGTTAGATAAAAGGGTTACTGGTTCCTTGCAGTCTTTCCTGTCGCATGCTGAAGCTAAGGTTGCTGAGTTGAGGACTTTCCTGGAGTGGGCTATCCTGGAGTGGGTTTTTACTCGTGGTTTCCTCAGCCTTTACTCAAGGGCTTTAGAGGCATTTTGTTGATTTTCTAAATCTGTGAAATTTTCATTTTTCTTTTTCATGTTTGGTGTGTTTCACCTGCTGAGGGATGAAACAATATTTCTTTTCTTGTTTTGGGGTGTGTCTTTCCATCTTTTGGATGATGAACTTCACAGCTCTTGAGCTGTTTTCTTTCGTTAGCTAACTTTGCTTACTGTTTTTGTGCTATTTATTATGCCTTTGCTTATTGTCTTTACCTTAGGCTTACTTTTATGGTTCTTTTTTTTTTTTTTCCATTCTTTGGTTGTTGCTATAGCTTACCTTACCTTTTGAAGTGTTGTTTGTTTTGCAACACTATTTTCCTAGTTGTCTTTCCTTGCTATTGTCCAATTTAGAAGTGTTGTGAAGCAACACTTCTTGACAAAGCAATAACGTCTTCTTGATTTGCTTTCGGTTTTGTTGTCCATGATGGCATCCTCCAGAACTTTTTCTTTCATTGCGGTTATGCTGGTTGTTGGGGCCTGTGTCACAACTTCAACCCGTGGCCAGAATTTCATTTCTTTTGTTCATTGGGATCCGACCTGCAATTGTGATGGCTGTTAGAACTAGCGCTGCAACCTTAGCCCGGGTAAGGAATTTTGCTTGACGGCTATGGTTGTGCCACTTTCTCCCCTACATTCATCATTATAAAAACAACAAAAAAGACAAAGACGGAGGTAGGGATTTCCTTAGAAACATACCCCTTATGGTTTTACAAAAGACTTGATCCCTTCAGGAATCCCCTCTCTCCTGTCAATCATATCAAATTTTCCAACAGTAGGTTTCATACATACATAAGCCTACTGTTATGTAAGCATAGTACCTTCTCAGGTTGGCTATGTTCCAGGTCCGGGGGATTGGCCTTGCGTCCATCGTCTCCACTTTGTATGCTCCCTTCCCTAGTACTTCAGCCACCTTGTACGGGCCCTCCCATTCTGCATCCAGCTTCTTCTGACCTTGGGCTCAGCTTACTTCATTCTTTTTCAGTGCTAGGTCTCTCACTTTCAGGGATCTGACTCACACCTTGCGGTTATAATGTTGTTCTATCCAGGACTTGTACGCAACCTCTTTAAGTGCTATTTTCCCTGAGCTCATCTAGGTTCTCCTTGATTGCTTGGTCATTCTCCTCTTGGTTCATCGGCTCAGCTACTCTTCTGCTGGGCATTGTGACTTCCAGAGGAATGATGCCTGTATGGGGATTCCCTCGTGGCTGTCCTTAGCGTGGTCTTATATGCCCAGAGCACACTTACCATATCTTCCTCCCATTGTTTTTTAGCCTACCCCATCGTCTTCTTCAGTCCCTGGACTATTGTCCTCTTCGTCACTTCTGTTTGCCCATTTTCCTATGGATGGGCTACGGATGTGAACTGATACCTTATGTTCAGGCTGGTGCACCATGACCTGAAAGGCTCATTGATAAACTGTTTTCCGTTGTCGCTCACTATTACCTTTGGGATGCCGAACTTGCAAACTATGCTCTTCCTGGAAAAAAATGTTATTCTCTTGCCCATTATGCTTGCTACAACCTCTGTCCCCACCCACTTTGTGAATTTGTCTGTTGCTACCAACATAATCTCTTATTCCCCGCTGCTTCAGGGAGCGACCTTGCAATGTCGATCCCCCATTTGGCGAAGGGTCAGACAATCTTATGCTGGCCATTTGTTCTGCAGGGAACCTCTATACCTTGGCGTGCTCTTGGCATCCGTGACATTCTCTAACCATTTTTTCTGAGTTCGCCCTCATGGTCGGCCAGCAGTAACCTTCTCTTACTGCTCGCAGTGCCATCGTTCTTGAGCTTTGATGACTGCTGCAACTTCCCTCATGTATCTCTCTGAGGACCGTATCTACCACCTCGGGCTCTGCCCATCTAAGACATGGCTTAGTGTAACCCATTTTTATAAATGCCCGCTCCTCATAACGTATTGCAGTGCCTTCCTTTGACAGTCTTTTTCTCCTTATCATCTACTGGCAATGTTTCATGCTCCAAGTAAGTACAGAGGGGTGTTGTCCAGTCAGGCGTCGCCCTCGGTACCGCCCCTACCTGCCTTTCGTTGGTTAAGTTGCACACCAACTCCTCTATCAGCATAGACTTAGTTAAGTGTACGTGAGCTGAGAATGCCAGCTTGCTCAACTCGTTCGCTCCTGTGTTTTGTAACCTCGGGACCCTGGTGACATCAAATTCTTCAAAACCAGATGCCAAACTTCTGACTTTGTCTATGTACTCCATCATTACTGGCTCCTTGGCAGCGAACTGCCCATTGTACTGGTTGGCTACCAGCATCAAGTCCCCGTGGGCCTGCAATTTCTTTGCTCCTTGTTTCCTAGCGCCTCATATTCTGCTTCCTTATTAGAGGGCGAGAACTTAAAGTGCAGGGCATATGTTAATTCCACACCTTTCGGGTCTAATATTACTGGGCCCACACCTGCTCCCTCCACTCCTGAGGCTCAGTCTACATATAGCCTCCACACTTCTGTCCCTATCTATTCATCTTGGCTTGCGGCATGGATAGTCTAGGAGTCCTCTTCTATTGCTTTCATCCTTCTTTCCTTTGGCATCTCTATCAGAAAGTCTACCATTACTTACCCCTTTATTTCTTTCCTTGGGGCGTGTCAATGGCATGCTCTCCCAGCTCGATTGCCCACTTCACCAATCTCCCTAAAGTCTCTGGTTTGGTCAGTATTTCCTTCAGCGACTGATTCGTCAAAACTATCACAGGATGTGCCCGAAATTACTTCCTTAGCCTCATTGCTGCATGGATTAGAGCTAAGGCAAGCTTCTCCTGGTTTTTGTATCCTCGCTTTGCAGGGCCCGGTTCATAAAATATACAGGTCATTGCACTTTATTCTCCCCCTTACCAGTGTGCCACTAGTTGCTTCCTCGCTCTCCGCTACATACAAGTACATGGTCTCCCCCTTTCTTGGGCTGGTCAGGGTCGAAAGGTTTTTCAGATAAACCTCCAGTTCCTCGAATGATTTCTCTTGCAGATCTCCTCACTGTACTACTCCTTTCTTGTCTACACACCCCTTCAATACTTTGAAGAAGGGGAGTGCTCTCTCTTCTGTTTGAGACATGAAACGATTCATGGCTGTCAGCTTCCTATACAGGCTCTGCACCTCCTTGACCATGTTCGGCGACTTCATATCCAAGATTGAATTTATCTTCTTGGGGTTTCCCTGTAGCCCTTTATTCGACTTCATGTGTCCTAGGGATATCCCTTCCCTCACTCCAAACTGGCATTTGGATGGGTTCAGTTTCATCTTTATCTTCCTTAATTGCACCAAGGTGTCCCTGACGTCCTCCACAAAGGTCTCATACCGGTTGGTGTTTATCACCATGTCGTCCATATACACCAACAGATTACTTTCGATATGATTCTGGAAGATTTTTTCCACCACATTTTGGTATGTGGCCCCAGCGTATCTCAGGCCGAAAGGCATCATTCGGTAGCCAAAGGCTCATTTCTCAGTAGTAAAAGAAATTTTTTCTACATCACTCTCTAGCATGGGGATCTAATGATACCCTTTATATGCATCGAGAAAACATCTAATTGGATAGTTGTTAAGGGCATCTACGTTTTGGTCAATGACTGGTAGTGGGTAACAGTCCATGGGGTAGGCCTTGTTCAAGTCTGTGTAGTCCACATACATTCTCTAGTGGCCTTCTGTTTTTTTTCACTAGCACGAGGTTAGTTAGACAGGTTAGGAAGGGGACTTCTTTCAGGATCCCCACCGTAACCACTTGCCTCAATTCCCTGTTCATTGTATCATTCTTCTCCCCACAGAACATCCTCCACTTCTGCTTGACAGGCTTGTAAGAAGGATCCACTTTCAAGTTATGACAACCGATATCCTTTGGTACCCTTATCATGTCCTCCAATTTTTAGGCGAAAGCCCGCCTGTTCTCTCTCTAAACCTTTATCAGCTCGCTTTTCACCTCAGGTGGGAGGGACATTTCCACCTGTACTGAATAGTCTCCGTTCAGCCTTACTGCTTCCACCTTTGCGCCTAGCTTTTTTGGGTTGTATCTACCCGCAATCATTCTGAAATACTTAGCTTTTTTGGCATGTCATCCTTGGCCTCCATTTCCATCTTCCCGTTTTTTCTTGCTAAGCGCAATCCTGTGGCATTCTCTAGCTCTCTGCTGGTCTCCTTTCACCGTGGCTATTCCCTCTCTAGTTGGGAACTTCATCAAGAGGTGCAGGTTTGACACTTTACTGTTCAGAAGTGCTAACGCTGGTCTTCCCAATGTCAGATTATATGGAATTTTTGCCTTCATAATATAGATTCCATGTCCACGATTCCGTTTCTCTCTCCTTTTCCCATCGTTACCAGAAGGAGTGATGTTCCTTCTGGCCAGACTGTTTAGTCTGCAAAGTCTACCAGTGGAATGTTTGTGTATTTCAACTTCCTCCTGGTGTTCTCATCCAGCTTCTTAAATAAGTGCCAATACATGTTTTTCACAGAACTTCCACTGTCCACATATGCCTGGTGAATCTTTTTATCCATCACTCTAATTGTTATTACCACCACATCTCCGCTAGCCGGCCTGTCTGGTATCGGGTCGCTAGCGTCAAACATTATTGCTTCGTTTTCCTCTAGCTTCCTTTCCTCCGGCGTTGGCTGTGGTGTCCGTCTGTAGCGTGCCTTTCTCTTAGACTCGATCCTTCCTCTTGCACTTCTACCTATGATGGTATATATGTCTGTTACCGTTACTGTTCTGTCATCCTCACTGGGGAGTGTCTTCTCTCTGCCTCTTACAACGCTCCTCACCTTTCTCAGCATAGCAACCTCATTTCCTTTGTCCCGCCTCTGCTCTCTGTTGGGGCTCTTTGTTCTGCCCGGACCATCTTGCGTTCTGTTAGATCCTCCGTACCCTTTCCTGCTGTGGTAGGTGGCCTTGTTGTGGGCTTTCGCACTTTTTCCAAGTGCGCCACTCACCGCTCTACATGGCATCCTTTATATTATGCTTCAAATGGATGCAGTCATTCGAGTCATGACTATGGTCATCATGGTAATCATAGAAATGGGCCTTATTTCTCTTGCTGAGTTCCTTCTTCATCTTCACTGGCACATCTAGTATGCCCTTATCTACGAACATGGGGAAGATCTCCTTGGGCGTTTTGATCAGCGGAGTGAAAACCCTTTCTGACCTGTTGAACCCCCGTAGCATCTATTGGCTGTCTATTCTGGTGGTCCCATCCTTCCTCGGCTTTCCCTCATAGCTTTTCCTATCTGCATTCCACTGACTGTGACTGCCCAGTGTTTCCTTCCTTCTCTTGTTGGCTAGGTCCACCCTGTTAAAGTTTCTAACTCTCCTTATTAGCTTGTCAATCATCATCGGCGGGTCAAGGGTGAAGTCTCTCTGTAACAGTTCGTACCTAAAACCATTTATGAACGTGTCAATGAGGAACTTCCTGATCCTCTCCTCCGCCTGGTTTGACTCGTCATTGAATCTCTCCCAATACGCCGACAATGTCTCTGCTGGCTTCTGCCTGATGGCCAGTAGCTCGGACCTTGTCTTCTGAAATTTCTTTCTGTGCATGAAACGAGTTAGGAACTTCTGCTCCAGCTGAGTGAAGTTGTGAATTGTCCAATCTTCCACATTTTTTAACCACACCCTGGCTGCTGCTGTCAATGTGGTTCAAAACAATTCGCACTACATGGCTTGAGGTATCGCGAAGGTGGCCACGTTGGTGCAAAACGTGCGCAAATGATCCTCTGGATTAGTATCACCATTGTTCTGCCCCAGGTTCATTGGTATCTTCAGCTTTGGATCATCCGTAAACAGTTGTATCTGTCGGGTGAACGGAGATCCCCTTACTCGATTCTTATTCTTTTCTCATTAATGGGGCCTTGCCCCCCCGACCTACTCCTTTCCATTCGAGAGTGGTACATAAACTTCTCTCCATTCACGGTCTGCTGTGGTCTGTCCGCCTCCGGCATGCTCCATTTTTCCCGGAGGTGGCTGTGCTTTTTTCGTTCCTCACTCTGCTCCGAGTTGTTTCCGACCCCCTCTCCCATCGGCTAGGTGTTTCACTGTCACCCTCCCGCTCTAGGAAAAGCTTTGTCGGTTGCAGGTCATATCATCTTCGCTTCATCCTACCGGATTTCCTGTCCTACATTTCTTTTAACCTTCATCTCCATCTGAGATGCCATGATGTTCTGAAGGACCTTCGAGTTGTTCGTGATCTCCGTTGCGGTGCGAAGCTGGTGTCTTTCCCCCATTGGTGTCGGTGTCGGTGTCGGGGCAGACTTTTCTTCCTCATGCATTATATCTTCCATCACCACCTGGTTGAACAGGTTTCCAGGTATTCGTGCCTCCATTTTGTTCAAACTGCATGGATGCTAAAAGATGATGCGATCCCCACAGACGGCGCCAATGTCAATATTAGAATTTTCTATATCCCTATTGCAAATCTTCACCAGTTCAATATGCACCTGAACCTACAAGACTGGTAGACTAAGGTCAGGTAGGCAGGTACAGGGTTGTGCCTACTCCGACACTCCGGTTAGCCATGTTTTCCATGTAGAATCGTATCAAGGTGAATAGTGATTTGATTCGGATTTCTTACCTAATTCTTGTTATATGGGTTTGGTGGCTGATGGGACAACTTCTGTCCCATCCAACTAACCAACCTTCAATTTGCCGTTAGTTAAGCCTTGGGTGGACATGTGCGTTGGGCCGTGGTTTTAAGTAGTTGGGCTGTCAAGCCTATACGTTATCAAAAGGCTTGTCTGTAGATTTTTTTGAAACTGCAATCCCGTTGTTGAGTGTTCGGTAGGAGAAATTGACATGTTATTTTTGGAATAGAAATGTCAGTGAAATCTATTCTTATGTAATAATACTTGCTAGTTTAGAAGTATCCATACATTTTTGTAACCTCACACACTGTATACGCTGTCTATTTTAAATTATATTGGTGATTAAACGATAATTTATGGAGTTATAGCAATGAATTATATATTGTGCCATTGTAGCCGAATGACATTTCGAATTCGGAAGTTGTTCTCCCTGGCATACGTATAGGGCCGACTACTTGTTCCACTCTCGTAACCACCAAACCCGATATGGAATCCAAGTTCGTAACATTATTGTGCAAAATGCCTGATTTTAAACGTAAAAACCAGTGCCACGTCAGAAATGACACCCGATTCAGGAACCAAGTAGCCATCTTTGATGGATGTTTAAGTATCGAAACCGGTTTATGCTTCAGGTACCGGAAGCACTAAAACACATAAAGATTTACCCAGCGTTCCAACTTTGTAACAATTCACGCTATAATACACCCGACGTAGGAAGCAGTTTTCAAACCTTATGCTATTCCATGTACCAAAACATAATTACAGTTCGATACCGGAACAAGTATCTGAACCCGAGGGTATCAGATACGTTTCCTTTAACTGGTTAAAAGTTTTAAATAAAGGAACCGCCTTGATCTAAGAGAATCAAATGCAGGACCAGAGAAGTCGCCTTAAAGGTGCCTTCTCTGGTCCAATAAAACTGCCTTTAACACCTACATCCTACACTTGTGAGGAATAGATGAGAATTTATACAGATCTCTAAAATTATATAACATAGCTGTTACGTCCAATTTGTGTTGAAAATCCAGTCAATCGAAATATAAAACATCAACCACGAAACACACCAAGGCCGGAAGCTCAGGAAGTTTGGTGATCTGTGCAGAAGGCAAACAAATAGGTTCCAGTAGTGAACACTGGAGCTCTGT
>JAULKM010058579.1:0-12426 GCA_032355605.1 Rubia tinctorum
CATCTATGTTGTCAAACCCACCAACCTTACGTTGTTGCTCTACCTCTCCATGAAATGTCCAAACAATGTAACCTCTATCAAATCCGTTCTTTAGCAAGTGAAATATAACAAGCCCACGTTCATCCAACCTTTCCCGACACAAGCATTGCCTGCATGGACAAAGTATCCTCTCCTCCCTACCGTAGGCATAATCAAGAAACGAATCTACAAAAGTAATATATTCACCACTCCATCTAGTTGAACTTGGATAATCAACCATTTTTGTTCTCCATGCAAGAATCGATTCTCGATCCATTGTAACCAAATGTAATAATACAAACAAAAAATTCAAAAATCAATATCCAGACATTATAAAAATAAACACAATCAATTTGTTATGACTACACAACACTACAAAAGTCATATGTATATGTATATGTGTCAACATTTTCTTGGGAGATATATGTACCATCTACCAATATAAACACAACCATGTTCACACTCAAACAACATGATATAAACTCTCTTCAAGCATAGAAATCATTAATGAATACAACTAAACTCTCCCCATGCATGCATTAATGGTTATAACCACTACTATTTAAATGAAATTGACAAAAGTAAAGGAAAACTAACATTCATGGGTCTTCATGGCTTTGGGATGAAGCTCACCTTCCAAAAATACCCTCCATCAATGAAGAGAGAAGAGACTTCAAAATTCAACTTTAATTTTCGTGTGGTAGTTGAGAGCATTTAATGCAATATTTAGCACTGATTTTTGTGAATAGTGACAAAAAACCGTTCCAATTCCTCGGTGCCCAATAAACTGGTGCCATTTTCTTGAAATACGGATTTCAATACCCTTTTTTTTAAAAACCGGTGTAAAATTTGACACCGATTTTTAAAAAAACCTGTGTTAATGTTTTCAAACACTAGTTTTTTAAAAAAATGGTGTTACATTTTTTTTAAAACCGGTGCTAATACATTTGGGGTACCGATTTTTGAAAACCGGTGCTAAAGGGGTTATCTGTGGTAGTGACTTCTCTTATTACCTCTGAGGCTTCTAATTAGTACAAAAGTATTTGTTTAGGCCATTGGTGTAAACGGGTTCATCCCATAGCATGATGTAAGGATCACTTGAATATAGGGTAGTTGGCCAATATGATCAATAATTAAAACAAAAAAAAATTTAAAAAAGAAAGCAGATTGTTCTTGTAATGTATTGTCTCATCAAATATTCTGTTCGCAACATCACATAATGATACTGCTAAATGTAATGTTGGACATGCTCGGTGAATTTTTAGTATAATGCTACAGAGTTAAAACATCTTGTTATATATTTGTAATATCAAACGGGACAAGAGTAACATCACATCATGTTTGCGGCATATTGTTATTCTGGTATGTTCAGTCAAACTGTACCATCATGCTATGTATTTAAAACATCATGCCAAATTTAATGAACATCGTCTGTTATAAATCATATCCTCGACTACATATAGTCATTTGCATAATTCGAACAGACCCTCAACTACATTGTTTAAAACTTCAAAATAACTTCTTATAACGTGAACTCTAAAAGGAGAAAGCTCTCACATTTTAAATGAGAGTTTCAGTAAATTTACAACAAATTTACATTGTTCAAAAACAAATCAGCAGCATGTATGGAAAATCGTTCATAAAAATTAGAATTTTTCTTCTACACACAGTTTGTTGCTATTCAAATCAAAAAACTTAATGCATAATCACAGTATAGGAAATCATTCTTATATAAATACAGTTTGCTGCTCTTTAAATCAGAAAATAGAAAGCTCACATTCAACTACTGAAAGTTCAACATCTGACATTGCGAAACAGGTTCATCGTTGAGATTCGCTTCACTTTCTTGTGTAGGATTTTGTGTTTGCATCGTCTATATGATTACTAATTGATTTTCGATCTGGAAACCACCTACTTCAATCATGATTCAAGTTTTGAATCTACAAAATTTTGAGTTTGAGTTTATTCACAGATTTGTGATGATTGATGTTGAATTAATACTTAATTGTAGTTGTAGATTACTTGATTGATGCTTTGTTGATGTCGATTGATGTTTTTCTTCAAAATCATCGTGGTTGATTTTTGATGATGAACAACGGTTGAAGGATATGTTAACTATGAGTGATTTGGATTTGGAATTTGATGTTGAATTGATTTTGGCATGAAGACTTTTGATGGAGGCGTGTTTAGGCCAAGGAGTTTTTCTTCGCGTCGTCAGGCTGGGAAGACACTTTTGGTTTACATTTTACGTATTTGTTCTTTAATCCCTCAGTTTGTTTGCGCCTTTCCTTTAATACCCATAGTCCAATTTATTCCTAATTTTGCCCCCCGAATTTGGTTTTCCATTTTGCTTAGTCCCTAGTCTCACCATGAGACGGTCTCGCAGGAGACGGGCTCATTGAACTTAGTCCAAATTTAATTTTTCTTTGCTCTATATTTTCAAGAGTCTCTGATCTCACGAAGAGGTGGTTTCGCGGAAAACATAGTCTTACATAAAAATGAAAGGTGAGAAAAGCTAACTAAACAGTGGTATAAAAATTACAATCTTATTAATATTTATAAATAATTTTTCATTTCAATTTGTATCGCCTCCCTTCCAAACTCTTCCACCAACACCTCCATTCTTGCTTGATCGAGGTAGCCTTGTTATAGTGTGAATCCAGTGATTAACGAAATAGAACACTAAGAACGTGGCCCTGAATTGGGATATCGTGTGGTCAAAATCTTGACCGAACTAAGATGCATCCTTTCACGTAGTAAAGGTACACATGGATGAATCGAGAAAAGACCTGTCTCTAACGGGAGAAAGCAAATGGTTTTTCTTTATCTATTTTTGAGCAAAATTTTGACTCATCCGTCTTCATCAAATTCCACTAATAAAGCAGCTATTCGCGTGCATACGTACAAATTACTATAAATGATTAGTTTGATTAATTGGCATGGAATATTTGAGGTAATTGCAAGTGTTTTTTTGACAAATTATATTTGGTAGGGTCTATAATTAGATACATCTTTATTATGAATCTTGTAGAATACGGAATATATTAGAATTATTTTCCTTTCTGACTTATGTACAATCTCCTATATATTGGAGGTGGAATACAATGAAACGTTCATATTTTACATGGTATCATAGTGTAAAATCTTGAAACCTCTTAAATCCTAAATTATAAACCCTACTCTTTTCTTTCAAAAATATCATAATTTCAAACTCCAAATTCTTCATTTTTCCGACCCTGATTTTCCTAGTTTTCTTGACCGCACCGCACGGTTCATTTCTGGTTGCACCGATCGCCAATCTGATCTCATAGTTTGATAGTTCATCTGTTATTTGTGTTGCTCTTCAGAGCTCCTAAACCCTACTTACCGTTGCTGCCGATGAACTTCCATGGCCACTAATCAGCTCGACACCACCACCACCACGGCCCAAGATGCCTCCAAGCTAGAGTTTGTCGTTGCTGTCTCCTTAGCCGTCGCTACAGCCGAGCTCTTGTACGCCCATCTCCCTTTCGACGGCGACGTCTTAGGCGGTGTTTAGTTCAGCCCAAACCGCCACTTCAATTTCCTTCGCCAATGCCACCACGACCCTAATTGATCTCTATCGATTAGTTGTCGGTCCAACACAGTGCGACGTTCAATGGAGTACAGTTTTGAATTTTATTTCTAAAGTACCGAAACCATCTGGCAATGGGTCAGGTAAGCTTACTTTACCTTAACCGCTGTAAGGGTCTTTTTTTCTTTTTTTTAGAGAATACCATCTGTTATTATAGGGGGGTTTGGGGGACCACTATCTGTTTATTAATAAAAATAAAATACAAAAGGAGGGGACATAAACCTTACCTCTGGAAAACTTTGTTTTTAAGAGACTAAAATCTAAACATAATCCAAACTAGCTCCTATCAAGTCTCAGAAAACTTAATGAAAATGTCAATAAGAGTATATTTTTAACTATTACATCTCGTGGAATACGTGGAAATAATGCAAAGAAAAAGGATACACATCATTCAGAAACTTCAGCAAAATTAAGAAGTACTAGCATATGGGAAAGACCTTGAATCCAGCTTCACTTTGCCTTTGATCTCTGCTGGCAAACCTGCAAATGAAAAAACGAGTTTGCCAGCATTTTCTTTAGCCATTTTCGCCAAAGAATCTGCTACGGAGTTTGCTTCCCAAAGAACATGAGAGATGGAGAAGTTAATTAGAAGGACGTCGTCGTACCTCTCAAACATAATATTTATAAGCGTAACTAAATTTATAACGAGTTTTGCACACAATTGGTTTACATTTCTATTTATCCTTTGATCACCGACTAATTATCCTATTTTCATGCACTAACCACATATTGTGGAGAAATTATCAACACCTTTCGAGTGAAGATATTTTTCACCTATCCTCGGTTATAGTTAGAATGGACAATTGGCGCCACACAATAACCCTTACCCTCGGATTACTCTAGAGGATCGGCATCATAGAATACCCCGAGGATAGCAATAAACATGGAGACCCAATACAACTAACACAATGTCCTAAAAGAGAAAGCATCGGGATAGAATAATTATGTTTCCTAATGACGACTACGAGGATCGACCTTCATGCTAGACATCATTAGTATGCTACTTCGATAATCCATTCAAATTAATCCTAAACTTAAAAAATTTTCATCAATGAACAATCATAAATATCCCCCCCCCCAATTATAACCCATCATTAACCAACGATAATCACATAGACAAAGAGATAAACTCTCCCGGGTTTTCCCTAAAATCTAAAAAATATTCAAATCATAACCATAAACTAGTTGTACTTACTAGTCTGAATCATGAATTAATCACAAGCAAAACATAAAACATGTTTGACAATCATAGCACAAAATAAGATATATCAAATCTCAATTCATAATAGAAATGCTTACCAATTACTCCAAAGAGTAAATTTAGCCTAGATAACTAAAACTCATCACAAATGAGCTAAAATCCATGGTTAACAAGGTATTAATGACAAACTAGGGTTTTGAAAATAAGAAAATCGTGGTCTTTGAGGGGTACTTATAGTTTAGGAAATGAAAGAGAAAAACAACATAAATGGTTGCTGGCCCAAGCGCCACTGGCCATGGCGTATTCCATAGATCGTGGGCTATTTCATAGTCCGTGGAATGCAATCTGCCCAACTTCTACCAATTTCATAATAATTGGCCTTCTCTTCATAATCTTGTCGCATGTTCAATCTCGAAATCTTCAAACCCGATCTCTTCAATAGAAGTTTTCAAAATAATGTTCAAAACACTTCATAAATTAAAGAATTAGGACATAGTATATGTGATGTCATTATAACCCTCTAATTGATAAGATGTCAATTTCCTTCCAATAAAATCCCAAATTATTACAAAATTAGACTTTGAATGTGCTAAAATTAGGATATGACTTGAGCACATCATTAATCTGCTTAAGGATGCTTCGTATTTGCCTTATTTCAGTGCTGCATCCCAAAGGGGTTCTGCATCGCCAAGAATCTTCTTCGTGATCTTAGTGCCTATGAATATTTTGATGTTATTTTACATGATGGAACCACATCTACACTTGTGCAACAAGGAACTCTGTACTTTGGAAATATAGTTTTTCTGCATGTTTGTTTATTCTTGAATTGCATTTCAATCTATCATCTTGTTAAGTTACTTACTACCTTCAAATGTCTAGATTTGCTTACCGAAAAGTGTGTATACTGCAGGAAATCAATTTGAGTACATTGACTGGCATGGGTAAACATTTGGGAGGGGTATATTAACTTCGCACGATCGGAGATTTGCATGAGCCGTTTTCTCCGTCTTTGCTGATTGTCTCTGCCGCCTCCAAGGCATCTGTTTCTACGAATCTCTATCATCGGCATTTTTGTCATCCTTTCAATTCAGTGTTATCTTCTATCTCATTTATTAAATATATTCATTATTATAACTATTCCATTCCCTGATCTGTATGTCATAGAGAAAAAATCTAGAAATAGTTTTTCATTAAGTTTTAAATAAAACGGGTAAACCATTTGAGTTAATTCACTGTGATGTTTGGGGCCTTATAATTCAGTTTCTACTAGAGAAGCCTGTTACTGTTGTTGATGATTGTTCACTAGTTCTTTGGGTTTATTTACTAATTACTAAGTCAGAAGTAGCTGCAGATTTAAGGATTTTTGTGTGTTTATTCGAACAAAGTACTGATGCCAGGTTTGACGGGTTCAGCTAACAATGGGACTGATTTTTTACCTCTTCGATATAGCTTTGTTGTAGGAGGCATTTTGTTTGAGACATCTTGTATTGATACGCTTCAGTAGAATGGTCAAGTTGAGCGCAAGCATCGCCATCTCTTCAATGTTGCTCGTTCTTTTCATTTTGAGCCTCATTTACCGATTAATTTAAGAGGAGAGTGTGTTTTGACTATAGCATACCTGATCAACTGCATGCCTACTCCGTTTCTAGATGATGAAACTCATCATCAATTATTACATGGTCATGAGCCAAACTACATCCTCTTCTGTGTGTTTGGTTGCTTATACTTTTGTTCCCAAGTGCCTTGGAGACGCGATAAATTTACATCTCAAAGTTGCAGGTGTGTCTTCCTTAATTCTAAAAAAGAGAGGGTGGCATCTTTATGATCTTGAATCACGTACTCTTTTTTATAATGCTAAAGTTATGTCTTATGAATACAAGTTTTCATTTGAGCATGTTTCAGAGGATAACCTTCAACCTGCGTGCCCCTTTGTTGCGCCATTGTTTTCAAACCACGAGCTACCGCCGCCATCCCCCTCATCCACTCAGTTTTCAATGTCGTTTATGGTTGTTCGCGGTCCACAGAGGCATTGCCGCCTTCTGAAGTTGCGCTGTCATTGCCATTTGCTTTCAGGCCAGTTCTAGTACAGATCCAACTTCTTAAGAAGAGGCCTCTCATATTGCGCATTGGCATGTAGGAATGGTAAATGAAAATAGAACTTGAATCATGCCTCATCTCCCACCTGGTATGTCTGGTATAGGCTGTAAGTGGGTTTTTTGTATTTCAATAAAAGCTTGATGGTTCTGCTGAGATATACAAAGTATGTCTGGTTGTTCTTAGAAATATTTTTAAGTATTCACCTAACACTATAATATTCGTAATCATATGATATATATGTGTATATATAATGCATAAATATAATTACCAGATTATCGTCAATGTGATACTTTTCTTGGTGATGTCGATCTTAGTCGCACATTGGGTCCAACTTCTGAATGTATCCACACGAATTTGACTATTGGACAATCAGTTAAAGTGCAGGTTCCGTTCACATAAAATACTCAGAGAACTATTTCTAGAGTATTCATTGTATTTTTTGAACCTAAATGTGGCATTAGAAGGAGAGTAAATTTAATATTCATATCAATATATTTAACGGTTGTTGGCATTAAAATTTCATTCATATCAATTATATTAATCGTGTATTAATGATGATTGATGGAATATTATAGTCAGCGTTGATTGCCCAAATCAATACCGATTGTGAGGAATGGTAACTTTTACCATTTACAATACTCCGTTCATATTTATCTTGATTATCAAATAATCCACAAACAAATAATTACCAATTAGCCCTCATGGATTCAACATCTCATCAATCCATTACAATCCCAATAACAAACTCTATTGTGTGTGAACTTCCAGGTTCCTAAACATTTAGAAATAAATATTTAATTAGAAATTCTATTGGCATTAGTCCAAGACCCAACAGAATCCCACTTGGACTAAAACAATATTTAGTTGAGGTATTTTTAAGAATTGTTCAAATTAACTGCTTAATTCATCACTGTATTTATAGATCAATATTGTCCTCTAGCAAGCATCATGACCACCCAAGTGTTTAGGAATAAGTCAAATGATCGACTTCACCTATCCATGAATCCAATTCCATGTAATAAATATCCTTTCACCATACTATATCTTTTATGAGTACAAGAGTAAGGTTATGTGCCAACTCTTTCATGTACTAATAATTTCTTGTTCCCGAATACAACTCTCTCTTAGTAAAATTAGAACATTTCTAACTTTATTAGATCGTTTGCAAACATTTTGAGTTAATATTCCAAAAAGTGGCCATATCTAGGACATACTCTCCCATTAGGGGTGGCGAATCCTATATTAATTATAAAAATATCAATCTATGCTTCTTGTCCTACCCAACACCAACCGTACGCGGAGTCATTTACGACCAAGTAAGAGAAGGGTTAGAGCACAACTTTCCACACAAAATATACTATTATAATTTCAAGTCTAAGGATTACTTTACACTATTGTCATATAGAGATTTTCTATCGGCTCTACAAAGTTTAACCCTATATAAATCTCTAGACGATCATTCTAATGAGCTATTCTCCAATAACTTACTCGTGTATCACGATACCAGCTAGTCTATCAGTATTAACAATGCCCTTATGATATGTAAATACTATGACTTGAGAAATTTAATAATAACAAACATATCATTCTAAGGGCTTTGTCATTTCAATAGTAGCCAAGTACATAGTATTAAAATGATAAAATTTTCATATCATAGATCCATAAAAGATAGTTTATGAATATCATATTCTCGTAATCCAATTAATCTCATGAATAAAAAAATGCATCCTTCGTACCTATCAAGCAACATAATATCACTAGTATTCCTGACCACCCCTTAATACTTCTCAAGTACTGAGTATCATCATAATGAATTGGTGTTTCATACTTCTCAAAACTTGAGCATCATTGAAAAATATTAGTGTTACTCATAACACAAAAAAACCAAGATGTTTGTACTTTTAACATTTATAAAAAAAAAGTATAACTATTCAGCGGAAGTATAAGAATTACTATAATTCATATTTATAATGTTAATAATGACCTTAAACACTGAAAAAACACTTTTCCTTTACCATTTCAACGAGAAATAACTAATATCATGCTTAACACACTTAAAGATCATTTATCATATATATATCCATCACATGCAAAATACTATGACACTCCCAATTAATTCTTGAATACTCATAAGTAAAACTTGTATGCTAATTATTTCTTATCGTATAAGCAAAACTTATCACATAAGTTCAATTCAATCATATTTTGACTACTAGTTTGTGGGTCAAGAACTTCTCTAGGTTCTAGTTTGCCCCCCTAAATATTTGTGAAATAAACAATTTATTCAAATATTTCATATCAAACCAGATCTTGTTTTTCTTTTAGTAAATTTGAACAAGCTCAAAATCATATGGTTGAATAGACTAGTGTTAAAGTATTAAAACATGTTTACAAATTAGTTTTAAAATTAAAATTACATCGCTAATTGTTCAATTAACAATATCTGTAAGGCTTATTAAGATAATCATATACTTCACATTATATTTCAAAATTCTCAAAGAATTTGAAAAAGTATTCCGATAAATACATTAGACCACTTTTAAGTAAAGAAAAATCATCCCAACTTTATATGAGTCTATATTCATCAACGTGTATTAGACCTAGTATTTATTAGACTTTATACCCTCCCACTTGAAGGATATTTTGGTCATTTTACTTGTATAAACAATATATGCATTTTTAATGATTCATAGTCAACTAACTTAAAACATGCATTTTACAAAACAATTGATAAATTCTAGTGTAATACTGTTTTACTGTGAAATTAAAATTTAATTTATATTATAGTAGAGTTTAATTAGAAATAGGTCTGTGTCAGATAGAATTTATAGAAATTTTGGGGAATAAGGAGCAATTTGGGCTCAAATATAAAAAGTTTGGAGGTGTTGGGCAAAAATAACTAGGAAATCAATTATTTAGAATTATGAGAATCTTGCGGGTCAACAATCTGGATCAAAGAAATTCTCTAGCCAAATTTTCTCCCAATTTTCGCGCAATGCACGTATTTTTACCACTCCCTTTGTCCTATTTCAAGTTACACATTTTGACTTTCAACAGTTGACTAAAAAAATTGATCCTTAATAACTTTTATTAGAGATAGTTATAATTAGGAAAATTTGATATTTTAAAAATATATGTTACAACCAATGTAACAAGGTATCAATCAATAATATTTGTACTTATACACTAACTTAAATTTATGGTCAAAATTAAGAAATTTTAAGTAAATGAATAGTTAAATTGTAGTTTGAAATGGAACGGAGGGAATATCAAATTTGATGTTTTATTTTCAGTAATTGATATTCCAACTAAACCTTGTAATGTTTATTTTTAAAAAAACTAAAATCATGGGTTTTAAATTAAAATTTTTAACCTTTTCATCAAAATTATTCTTGTGTTTACATGTTAAATTTTCAATATTCTATACATTTTGACATTGGTTAATGATATTTTACTATCTTTATTTTATATTTTAAAGTTATACTTTCATTTAAATTGATGTCTTACATATTTAGCGTGTTGTTATAAAAATTAATATTGATATTATTTTTTCAAATATTATATTTTTATTTAATGCATGCCAAAAATGTTTCAATTGTGTTAATTGGTATTTTGAATTTCTCACTGAATTTCACTTCTTCTTTTTTCCTCTTCCTTCTCTCTAACGGCTCCAACGACTTGTAACGTCTCTTTCACGCCGGAAACAACCACTCCATGGCGGAGACACCACCACCTGGGGGAACTTTTCTCGCTGCTCTAAAGACAAAGGCACTTCCATTAATCTCTTCTCTTCCCAGTAATCCGAACATCCATGCCAAAAATGAGCATTTGGGCGATATTTCCTGTCTCTACACAGACGAAGAAATCAATACTCTATCATCCCACAACTCTAATGCTCTTATTGGTAAATTACCCAGGGGTCGGCCAACCATGGAACAATTGGAAGCATCCTTCCAGGGGAGATATCAACTAGGATTGATGGACTATAAGCATGTGCTTATAAGATTCGAAAAACTCGCTGAAGGTTCTCAGATGGACTCTAGACTTCACTCCGAACTCTGAGTCATCAATCGTTCATGTGTGGGTAAATATAAAAAATGCCCCTTTGCATTACTATAATTTATCTTCTATTGAATCCATAGGGAACAACATGGGATCTTATATTAAGATGAATGTTGCTATTGCTGGATTGACCCGCCCCTCTGCTATTAAATTATGTGTAGAGATTGATTTGCTTAAACCTTTGAAAACTACAATTAGGCTCGAATCAATTCAGAATAATAAGAAGTCCAATATTGAATATGATGATCTTCTTGCCTACGACACTCATTGCTCTAAGTTAGGTCATGAAATTAAGAGCTGCAGATTTTTCAATCCTAATCTGAACCCAAAATGGACACCTACTAGTTATATGTTTATATGTTTAACTCTCCTCCTACTAGACTAAATGAAGGTTTGGAAGATAATCTGGAAATGAATAAGTCTGTTGAGTTGAATAGGTCCGTTGAAATGAATAAATCTTTTAAGATTATTCCCAAGATTGCTACTAACACAAATAGGATGGACAACCCAGCTTTGTATAAGCATAGTCCCCCTAAAAACTCTTCACATTCTATAAATGGTAGTCCTATTCAGATCATTCAGATACCATCAGGTGACAAAAGTCATAAACCTAAGAACTCTCAGGAGAAAACTCTGCTCCATAATGACAGTCCACCTAATTCCCAGCAAAATCAAGTCACATATGCAAAGGATGATTTGCATATCAACCGAGGTAAGTTTTTCAATTTCGATTATTCTCCAATTCAAGCTAACAATTGGTTTCACTCTCAGCAAAGAACAAATAAGAACAGTTTTGCACCCCTCATTGAAGTCCAAAGCACTGAAATCCTAGAAGCAGTACCACCAAGGAGTGAAGTTAATGTCTCCCCTCCTGTGCCACTTGGTAAAGAGGTACCCCTGAACCTTTCAAATGATTTACCAGATACTAACATAGCTGGGAACCAAAAAACTAAATTAATGCATAAGAAAAGCAACTATTTTACTCAGCTTAATAAGATGATGTTGAGATCTTCTTCAAAAGGCCAAAATAATTCTGTTTAATGGTTGATAACAAAAAGATGAAATTATTAGTTTGGAATATTAGGGGTATAGAAACTTCAATGTTTAGATTAGAGGATTTGGTTAATGGACACAAAATACAGTTTCTCTGCATAATTGAACCTAAAAATAACAACACTGGATGTAATATGATGCGTCCATTTTATACTGTGATTTTGGTACCTTCTTAGACTCATTTTGGTAGGCTTTGATGCTCTGAAAATCCTATTTTACATTGAATTCTTATTATTAGAGTCGAGAGCGACTTTATCGCTTTTGTCACTTATAATGAGAATTCTGTGAGACTAGGTAAATATAGGGGATTTGAAGACCTTGAAGACTCCATTTTGAAGACCATGAAGACTTTTGAAGCCCCGGAGAAAGAAAGAAGAGAAGA
>JAULKM010058600.1:0-12425 GCA_032355605.1 Rubia tinctorum
GGGGGGGGGGGGGGGGGGGTGGGGGGGGGGGGGGTGGCGATGCTGGGCGCGCGGGCGGAGGTGGTGCTGGAGGTGGTTAGGAAGTGGAGGTTTGGAAGTTTGTAGGTGGTTAGGCAGTGGAGGTTTGGAGGTGTGGAGGTGTGGAGGTGGTGAGGCAGCAAAAATACTGCATAAAATTGTGATATTGTGAAGATTTTGCCCATGCTATCGATTTGTAGGATTTTTTATTTAAAGAGATGATATTGGCTCTAAATTATGTTAGGTTTATGAATTGGGATCTTATCTTTATGTTTAATGTGTAGATTCAGCTTTTCGAATTTTGTGATATAAATTGAGAATTGGTTGGATTTCAGTAGCTTAGACTTCCAAGGGTACTGATCAAATGTCTTATAGCTCGCCATTGCGTCCGAGATCGAATACTCCTTCTTTGGAGCATGATCCAAAGTCAAACCTTGACTTGTCCCCTCCTCGCAAGTATGATGAGGCGGCGAAACTCTAGATTCTGGCCAGCGGGGGGTGGAGCGGCAGTGGTGGTGGTGGTGATTTTGGAGATGAACCCTAGGGGTATTTTTCATTAATTTTTTAGTTTCAAAACTAGTGTTATTTTAGTATTTTTTTAGGTTGGTCAACGTTGGAATAGTGCAAAAAGGTTATATCGGTACACTTGCTAAAAAAATTTAGGGTTAGAATCGAATTTTCAGATTTTACTGGGTTAGATTGTTACTTTTAGAAATAATACGGTTAGTTTTGTCTTTTTCCCTATAATATATTATGATTGGCTACGCGTGTAAGGTAAATTACTTCGTATATTAATTACATTAGATTAACACCATGTCATACACGATTTAAAATAAGTGACCATGTCATGCATGATTTAATAAGATATTCTATTTATAAATAAAAATAAAAATTTTAATTTTAATTTAATTTAATTTACTCTTTATTGATAAATAATAAAATATTTATATTTATAAGATAATAATATAAATTTATTTTGGAAAGGTAAAAAATAAATTATGTATAAAAATACCATCAATTATAAACAACAGATTAATAAGAATATGAAATATATATTCGAAATTAAATAATAATTAAATTAAATTTTAGTAAAATGATCCTAATAGGAATCAGTAAATGCATTCTTGGTTAAAAGTAGAATGAAGATAATTGTATTTTTAATTTACTAATTTAATATTTTTGTAAATGTAGCAGAGAAAAAAGAAATCAATAAAAGTGCTAACGAAGTCAACAAAGGTGCAACAAGAGTTGTCATTGTGAAAATGCCACACCATCTCCTTCCTCTCTCTCAGAACCCTTCGCAATGAGAAATCATTTTTTTCTCTGCTACATTTGATTTAATATAAAAACAACTTTAATAGCACATGAAAAAATTATAGAAAATGCAGAAATTTGCGGGTCAAATTATAACACAAAAATGGCCAGATTTTCTTCTTCTTATCCAACATATTTACCGTTTCTTCACTCTGATTCACGGCATAACTACTATTTTAAATCCTAAATCCTAAATCCTTGCTCTCTGATCTCTATTGTTGAGCACCACTCCGATGAAACCTCAGACCTCCATTCCTCTGATCGAACGGCCGATCTCCAGTTCAACCAACTCATCTACACGATGTTCAAATCTTCAATGATGAAGAATTAATCCAAATTAGAATTAATGAAACTTCATGTAGCTCATACATTGGAGAAATACTACTGAATTTTAGTTTGATTCGAAGAATGAAATTCAGATATAATTGAATGAAATTTCACCTCTTAGAGATCATTCTCTTCCGAACTATACCCAAAAAAGTAACTACTGCAATTACGAAACTTATGTTGTAGAATTCGACATGAATGAAATTTATGAATTAGTGAATGTGTGAATCCAACTGTTATGAACATGTAAAAAATATAATGAGAACATTAGCAAAACGAACTAAATGTTGCTAATAATTTTCATATAAACAATGCATTTATTACCTTACAATACGTACTTGATATGAATTTCCTTGCAAAAACTCTATTTGCGGAATCTTGAAGAAGCACTCTTAATGAAGGTTGATCGAAGCACCCTTGAAATCAAGAAGACACAGACGAAATCTAGTCAAGAACACAACTTTATGAATTTCACTAACTCAAGGGTCGAATTCCACTTAACTCAAGCACTAATTGCACCAAATTAACACAAAGAATCCAATGGTTTTTAGCACTAAATTATAATGGAATAAATCTAACGGTTTAACGCTTAATAAACAAAGAGTATGAACTCAAATTCTGAAATATATGATTGATAAAGTGTAATTAAAATGTTGAAGACCATCCCCTATTTATATGTATAAGTTTGGTCATCATCAAATAGAAAGAAGATGTGATTTGGTAATTTCTGTTAGAAACTGGAATGACTTATGACAGCTTTAAGAAGCCAAAACCATATCAAAAAAATCCTAATCTAACCTAAATTACGGCCAATTTCATCCAAGTAAATCAATCCAAATATTGACTCAATTCTTGAGTTAATCTACCTTATTTTAACTTACCAAATCTAGTCCAAACAAAACTAGTCTTACCAGTTCTAATCAAATCAGACCTGAATATTCTAAACCCTAATTTAGGTATAGTCAAAATTAAACCCTTTCAAGCCAATATGGATAAATTTAATTGGGCCAAAAACAAAATAAAGGCTATCTAGAACTATTACAGTAAACTATCTTCATGAGCACACTACCTCACTAAAAAAACTAATGGGAAAAAGAGTATAATGTCCTTCATTAAATCATCTTCACTATTACGTAAATGACTATGTAATTCTTTTAAGGAAATTCCTCAATAGAGTTAGGTTTTTCTTCATGGATCAGATTAATAAAAATATTCAGTGCAGAATCTTCATGTTTCTTCTTTGCCCTAGTCACAGGACCAACCATGTCACTTAGAGAAATCTTAATATAATCCTTGTATGTTTTATCAAGCCTTGACATATCTTTATCTATGAAGTCATCCCTTATATAGATCCTGACACCAAGTCAATTTGATGTTCTATACCTCGGATTGGAGGTAGACCACTTGGAAGTTCCGTAAGAAAGAATTTTTAAAATCCTGTAACATTTTAGCAAAACGTGTAGGAACATGAACATGTATATCATCTTTGACAAAATAAGTCTCCTTAAAAATAAAGACTAAAATGAAAGAATTATTAGTTAAAGAATGATTCACATCCCTCATAAAAGCATAAAAACCATGATTAGAATCAAGCGGTAATTCAGATAGAAGGCAAAAGAGTCGGATGTGAATATATGGATCTGGAAGACTTACCTAGATCCTTCATCAACTTAGCTTTTGACACGCCCGTCTTATAGTTTAGCACGGTTCGTTCCGGGGGCATGTTATGTGTAGGTGGTACAGTTTGTGTAGATGGCACGGTCTGTATAGGTAGCAAGGTCCATTCTGGAGGCACGATTCGTGCATGTGAAATAGTTTGCGTGGAAAGCATGTTCTATTCCACATGTGGCACAGTCCATTCTGGAGGCATGATTCGTGATGCGGGTGAGTCGGTCTGTGCTGGCTGCAACCCGACCATCACTCTTTTTCTGTCAACTTTCATGCGCTTTTGAGCCTTGAAAACTTCCAGAGGAGAAAGAGTAAACCTTTACTTATCTTTGATCACAGTGATTTTATTGGTGAAAACACCATGAATAGATTTCCTGTCAAACTGCCAAGGTCTTCCAAACAAAATATGGCTTGCATCCATATGAATAACGTCACATTGATGTTCACCACAACCATTTAACCAAATCAGTGTATATGAAGATGGATGTTAAGTAACATGCAATGACAAAAATTTGACTAAAAGATTTGAAACAATATTAGCACATGATCCTCTATCTATAATCAATAAACAATTCTTATCTTTCACAAGACAACGAGTGTGAAAAATATTATATCGTTGTACCTCTGATTCAACCACTTGAGCATTCAAGATCCTTAATGACACAAGTTACTTTGTGTTTCTGGGTTTCACTCACCTTGATCATCAATGATGATCTCTTAATCAACCCCTTCTTCACTCTCATAAAGTGTTGACATATCGACATATTCATCTTCGTTGTCTTCTACCTCCATTTTTGTCATGATTTGAGCATGAGGACAATTGGATAGCAAATGGCCTTGTTCCTTACAATAAAACAAGTAGGAGTCTTAGAAGAAATTATATTTTACAAAAAAAGAAATAGAATTACTTGGATTTATGTGGGACTGTTGGTTGGAAGGCGTCATCTTTCATTCAATTGGACTAAAATTCATATTTTAATAGGCCTGAGATGGACCACAACCGTCCATGGTACTCCCCCTGCCTCGACCGAAACTGGAGCTTCCTATATTAAACCCTACTCTTTGATTGGAAAATCCAAAATGTGTAGTCTTTTGGGGGCTTTAATGTCCATTCTATCAACCTTTATTTCACTAGTAAGTCTTTCATTGACACATGATGTTGAAGCTTAATGGGTACTTGACAATTTTCCTGTAATCTCTCTATAAACTGATTATTCACAAATGCATCGTCTTCCTTCATTCCAACCCTTCTCATGGTCAATTCAAGATCTTTTCAGTAATCATCTACATATCGATTTCCTTGCTTCATATTGTTTAAGTAGGAATGTTGTTCCATCAAATATGTAGGTGGAACATGATATAAGCGAAGTTCGAACTTCAATCTTTCCCAAGTTAAAATTGGCTTCTTCCCATCATATGATCTCATTTCTTTGAAATTTTCCACCATTTGGCCGCATAATTCATGAAGGAATACTGTGCCACTTTTAGTTTCTTCCCGATAGTTGTCGAGATTGAACAAGTTTTTAATATGTCGCTCCAATCAAGATACTTTGATGGATATTGCATTCCATCAAATCGAATAATGTTATATTTTAAGCCTTTAATGTCACGTGCCGAATCCAAGTTCTCTGGTGTATATGAACTTGGAATCCTTCGAGAAGTCCTCCTGCTTTTGTGATGTTTCCTAGAAGACTCTCGTTGTGATTATTTTTCTGAAGCATGGAGAAATTCTTCCTATGAACTGGCATAACCATGAAAACTCCAGATGACACAGTTGAGATCTTCCTTTTTTGTAGATGGTGGAGGCATCATGTTGGATAGGTTGTCGACTTGTCTCAGTAATTGTTGCACTTCACTCATGAGTTCATTTACGGTAACAGCATACCAATCTGGATCATGAGTTTCATTTGGTTTGATCTGTTGGTTCTATCAGCTATCTGGTGGTGACTCACGTGGTTGATTGCCACATCGACCATTAGGATTAGTCGTCAATGGAAGATCGTTGGGATCGCCAACAAAATGCAGGACAAGTAGGTTTTTGTCCGCCAATCCTAGTAAGATCTACTAAGAAGAACAAAATAATTAGTAGAAAATGCACCCATTCCCATTTTTTAGTTGGTCGCTCACCAAGTGTATAACAATCACAACTCATAAGACGGAGACTAGGATGAGTGAAATCATTCAAATCAAAGCAGTTTCAATGAAAACAGGTAACCGAGTACAACAATTTTTTATTTCAAAAATTACAAAATGATATACTCCAAGATTGGCTCTACGAATTAGAATTCCATATTCTTAAGAGAATACGGAACAAAACACAATTTGAATGGCTTAAATCGGATCTATATCAAATGACATAAAGTAATGAAGAATTGATCACTTCAAAAAAGAATGCCATTGATTAGCTGCCGTTAATTCCAATTAGTTTGAAGTCAGGTTGAAGGTTGAAGCCATTTTTGAAGGGAAAAAATTTCAAACTTAGGGAAGAAGACTACTGAATTTGACACAAAAACAACTGCTGTAAAGCTACTGTAAAAGTCGTATTACTTTCCATACGCATTGTACTTGTTAACCTTAATACTACAATTGTTTGAGATAACTTTACGCAGTTGGCTACTCTTAACTGATTAGCATAGATAAGATGTTGTATAAGTTGGCTTACAACTATAACTTCTTAGCATATATTTTGCATTTATCCCACTTAATTTCTTTGTCAAGAAATAGTCAACACCATATCCTACATTAGAAATAGTATTACTTGGATTACATCTAACTTTTCTTAACCTATATGTTGCATTTGTATCAAGTAATTTTAGTTGGGTGAAATATTCAACTACACATCATAGATTAGAAAACAGTGCTTCTTGGCTTACGATTTTAATTTCTTAGCCAAAATCATGCATTTTTTATATATAAATTATGTACTTTATGTCATTCGAATGAGTAACGTAATTAAAAAGCAGCATTAATTTCCTTATAGGTAGAAATTTTTAATATACACACTGCATTTGTTAGATTAAATTAAATATTTATTTCGCACAACACTTCATCTAAAACAAAATCTGAGTACATTTTCATTCCCTCATAAATGATTCAAATACAATAAAACGCAAGTCAAACAGAATCAATTTTGCACCAATTAATCACAAAATAATCTAATTACAATTTTTTTAAACGTCCAAAAGAAAATGTAGTAAGAGGGGAGCGAGTTTTCTTCATATTGGATTCAAACAATATTCAAGAACACCTTCAAACTATATTTTCAACATCAATCATATAAATCATCAATTTTCTCAATTCCAAGAGAAAATGTAGGAAGAGAGAAATGAATTTTCTTCACAATGTATTCGACCATCTTAACAATTAACTCATGAGTTCTCGCATTGTCCATCACTTCTTGCGTAATCATCACATGTTCTGAATCTTCATTTGTATCCCATGGTTGCATACCTGGACTTGCATTGACATTTTTAATATCCATTACCAAGTAGTGTGTCACAACCTCCCTATCTAGTTTGAACACAAGACGCACATTATGAACAACTAGAAAAAAATACAAAAGCAAATGGTGAACAAAATATTCTCTAACTGAAAATAATATAAAAATATAAACACACTCCTTAAAATAAGAAAAATGAAAAATTGCTTTCTTTATATTAAAACTAGCATACATTTAGAAATATAATTTGTTTTAAACTAGATTCAGTAATCCAAAAACTTGTAAAGAAATTAACATAAAACTTGCATTCGTAACAACTTTATCGATAGCCTCAATGGACATAAAATGAGTAGGAATGGGGTATGAAATAAATCTTGGCTCTTGAACTAGGTCGTTACTACCAATAGTTGGAGTAAAAAATTTGTCTGAATCCTGGCTCCTACATTTTTCTTTCAATATTATGTCTTTGCATAAAGGATACCCAGCCTGAATTACTATTCCTCTGCTATATCCCATCTTCTTAAGCACAAGAACTCTCTTCAATAAGGTTCGAGTAAACTAATGCATGTGTAATGATACTCCAATGGGATCAGGCTGTCATCTAAAAGGAAATATGTACATGAACTGAAGAAAGAACACAAATACATAGACACTAACAAAGGATACGTTTTTGGTTTCATTATTGAAACTCCCAATACCTTCACAAAGACAATCCAAGACCAGACTACACCAATCAAGATGTTAATCGTTCCAACATGTTCCAGGGTTCAAACAAGCTTCATATCAACATTATTTTTCGTAGTTGAACAACCCGTTATCCAATTTATGCAAAGACAAAGTGGAGCACATGAAGAATTTAATTGAAATTTAAAATAAGGAAACCAATTGGAACTAAATTTGGCTCTAAAACTCCAAACACACTTGATTTGATTTTTTATATATAAATGTGATATTTATGTGATAAAATGGTTAGTTGATTTAGTATTGAATATAGTGAAAATTGAACATATGCTTAACCTTATCATATTCTAAAAAATCTTCATCTTCATGTGTTAAAACCTTAAATTTATCTCACATGATTGAGTTAAAACCTTAAAAGTTGTTTAAATTTTCCATTTGAATCATACATAAATGTTCAATACAACGCTATGAATGATATTTCTCAAGTTTCTATGTGAAATTAAAAAAATGTTCATATACAAACAATCAAATAAAAAACTTCAATACCATTTATTTTGCAACAGATCTATTCAATATACAAAAAAAAACACAAACAAAATCTGTGTAAATAAACTCAAAACACATAAACAACATCAAAAACATAAATGTTACAAAGTTTTGAAACCGTTAACAACAATCACAACAATAGACATGAGCAAGATGAAAAAATTCATACCAATGCATGATAACCTCAATCCGATACAAATAAAAATCAACTTATAGAAAAATGTCATTTAATACAGAACTATAAGGTTAAAACATTCAATCGTCCTAAACAAGTACAAAAATTACAAAAAACTTTTCTAAAACCACTATATCAACGAAGGCGGTCCTTCTTTGCTTGACTTTCCTCATCCTTTGAACTTGATCTAACTTTTATCACCCACTCAACAATATCAACTTGACTAAACCCTAGAAGATCAAATGATGGAGAATTTGAAACAACATCATTATCAGCCGCTTCTTCATTAGTATTTGCGAAATGCACCATAAATTTTTGAGTGGCGACTTCGACATCTCTCTTTAACTTCATAGTCACCTCTTCCAAAGGCTAAAAAAAGTATAATGTAAATATCAAATATACAAAATTAATCTAGCATTACAACAAAACAAAACTGGAAAAAATAAGAAATTTTGACATCAACAAAAAAAACTAAACTCTAACATTAAAAACATTAAACCTGCCAAAATTTGACTAAACAATTATAATTTGGAACAACAATAAACCTTAACATGTCATGAGAAAATATCTGCTGAAATAGTATAAACACCAACAAAACTAATATATAACATTAACATAAACTAAATGTACAAAATATCATCGACTAGAATAAAATATCATACATAAAAATTCAAACTACTAAAAAAACTCAAACTCAAACAAAACAATGTTTCATCTTCAACAAAAAAAATGCACACTACACAACAATAATTATGATCAAACAAAAAAAATCAAATCACAATGATACAAATCAAATAAAAAGTATTAGGGAGAAAGCATAAAAATAGAACAATCACCTTGCACTGATGACTGAACAAGATGTCAACGCAACTGCACAATACCAAAGTGGAATAATGCAGGAAAAGTTAAAGGATGACATATTGAAATGTTTTCAATCCCAAAACAATGAAAAATAGTAGATTAGAGCAAACATACATTCAAATGTATTAAGAGATTTTAGATTATTTGCATTTGATATGATCATGAAATTATATATGCAAACCCTGCTTCACAACACTATAAATACCTTTGAAAATGATGGATTTATTATTTAAAATTAACAAGATCATAAAATAAAGGTTATAAAATGATTAAAAAACAAATATAAGCTACAATAGACTCACCACTATCATTTTTTTGTCACGAAACAAAACGAATCACACAGCCCGATGTGGGGAATTTGAAGCTAATCAAGGGAATGAATGGAGAGAGAGACAGATAGACAATGAAAACAAGGAAGAGTGAAAGAAATTGGGAACGCGAAGAACATGAAAATATAGAAATAATTTTTTTTATTTCAATCCTGCAATCCTACAATTCTAGATATTTGCAACAAATTTCCCATTTCTTATGCAATTTATATGGAAAAAAAACTCCAATAAAAAATTTATAATAAAAAATTAGCATAATCTGACAGTTAAATGATGATAAATAAGTATTTGTGAATAAATTTTAAAATAAACGCTATTAAATTTTAGACCATCCTTATTAAAAGGGGTAGATACAATAATCATTTGAAGAAAAGTAAAAGGTGAAAATAATATTGGGAGGAAGAGGAAAATGGTGGGTCCTTGGATGGTGGGGAAGGGGTGATCAACTATGAAAGAGATGATAGTGAATATAGTTTTATTAGTACTCACATAAGGGGGAGGGTAGGTTAGATTTTGACTTTACCATAGTATTGATTAAATTATCAACTTATACTCAATAGTGTAAAATGAAAAACAATCTCATATAAACTTGAATCTTAAAAAAAACCTTCAAAAACATCAAAATCATCAACTTATACTCAATCTCTTAAAATGGAAAAGTCCTACATTAACTGCAATCTATTTAAAAAAAACTCCGTAGAAACATCAGAGGTCAATTAGGATGAGAAGTTATCCTAAATACTGTAATTTTTAAAAGTTATGGAGTAATTATTGTGTATTTTAATTATAAATTATATTTTAAAATTAAAGTATATATGGTGATTGCTCTGTAATTTAAAAATTACTGTTGTTATTGGAAAATTCTTATAATGTAAATTTTAATTTATATATAGTAATTTTTAAATTTAATTATAATACTATTTTATACAACACTTCTTGTATTTTCATATTCAAACATGTCTTATTACATGTTAAATTTATAACGTAAAGTATTTAAATTTTACAAAATAAAATATTTAAATTAAAATGTACGGTATTTATTTCCTAAGTTTAGAAAGTTCTCTTAGCGCATTATCTAATTAGTTACAAAATTATGTAGATTAAAGTGATAAAATGACCCGAAATTTATATTGAAAATGCTAATATAACCCTGAAAACTAGAAAATACCAAATAAGCCCTAACTTATTGATATATGTTCCAATCTAACCCCGCGTACCATTGATTTCAATCGTCAACGGGAAGTTTGGACGAAATGTAATGAAATGACCATTGTCCTAAAAAAGAAAAATTAACAAATGGCAAAGACAAAAGTGCCCTTTTTTCCTTCTTATATTTCTTCTTTCTTCCTCTCCGGCGAAGCCCTTATTTCCTCTTCTTTCTTTCGTCACTCGCCGGCCTCTGCCTCCACAAACTCGCCACCACCTCCCTGTTGGTGTTTTATGAAGCACAAAACTATTTAATTATAATTGGATTCGAGTAGTTGTGAACTTGAGACGTTAAAAGAAGTTGGGTGATATGAATTAGAAAATGTCATTTATTATATTTTTATTCGTTTAGTATTTTTATGTGTTTAACATTATACTCTTTTTCCCATCGGGTTTTTTTAATGAGGCAATGTGCTCATATTTAGAATTATTTTTAAATAATATAATTTAGGAGTTTTGATTTGAGTAGAATTAAATTTGGTAGGTTTAGATAAGGTATATTCATTTAAGAATTCATCCAATATTTGGATTTATTTACTTAGATGAATATGGTAATTATTTATATTTATTTTTGGAGTTCTAGTTAGATATGATTTTAGCTTCCTAAAACTACCATAATTCTTTTCAGTTTCTATTTGTAATGACTGAATTTTACCTCTCTAAATAGAGGGTTCAGCCGAGATCATTAACATCTTTTATCAATCATATATTCAGACTTTTGAGACATTCTCATTATCTTCATTGTTGTTTAAATCTGCGGGCTATTTAAGTTTCAATTTCTACCCTGCGGGCTAGACGTTTATAGAGAAACCTTGTAAGTGTACTTTGTTGGCTAGATGCTTATAAGTCGAGTTGAGTGTACTCTGCGGGCTAGAAGCTGCAATTCGTGCATTTATTTTGAGTGGTACGAGATTGTCAAAATAAATAAAGATTTGATTTTCCGCAATCCAGAGTTTTTGCAAGGAGATTCATATCAGTTGGTATCAGAGAAAAGCAAAAGTTTCTGCGACCATCAGTCGACATCAATTGGTATCGCAAGGTGATATCAGTTGGACCTTCTTATCTGTATTTTATTTTTGATAAAAAAATTCAAAAAATTCACACAGAAATCTGCCACCGCTCAAGTCCAGTTCTCCGGCGCCGGCGCCGCTCAGCTCCGATCTCTGCCACCGAAGCACATCGTTCATCTTGAGCCATCGATCACCGTCCGTCGCATCGCCACCGTTCGTCAGCTTGATATTTGTCAGTTTTATATCAGAGCTTCTCCAGAATTGATTTTGTCTTTTCCGACTGATTTCCGCCGCCACCCATCAATCGGCCGGATACTCATAGGTGTTTCCTTGATCTTCATCAGTTCTCCAGCTGCGTCAGCAACAACCTTTACCGATCTCCGGCAGCATCTGCGAAAACAGGCTCAGCGAAGAAGAAGATCGGAGCGTGTCACTCACGCGCGACCGATAACCAGGGCGCGTGAATATCACGCGCAGGACGTTGTAAGGCGCGTTCTGAACACACGCGAGATATAAGGCCGTATCTTCATCTCGCGTGAATATCAATTTATCGTGAGGTATTCATTCTCTCGTGATTTGTTGAATTTATCGCAAGATATTTAATTTTCTCGCATGGAGTTCTATTTCTCGCGAGATTGGAGGAGTTTTTGCCACATTAGCACTCAGGTCACTGCCTAGTCAGCGTCGAGTTACCGTTTATTATCAGGATTTTGTAGGGATGGTGTGGGACGTTTATCTACATTTATTTTTGAAGATCATTCTCGTTTCGAGGATGAAACTTTTCGACCACAGAGGGAATGATATGAATTAGAAAATGTCATTTATTATATTTTTATTCGTTTAGTATTTTT
>JAULKM010058611.1:0-12425 GCA_032355605.1 Rubia tinctorum
TTATGTGCTTTAGGTTTTGTTTTCGATCATTTCATGTATTTGATTTGTGATTTTCTGATAGAGTTGATATGTTGATGATTTAAGGTTTCCTAATGATGTTTTAATTTCAGCTTATGATGTATATTTTTGAGTTTGATATGCTTTCAAAGTTCAGGTTATGCAGATTTAACTTTACAGAATGATATTTTAATTTCAGATCTTGATTTATACTTTTCAATTTGATATACTTTTAAGTTTAGGTTATGATGTAAACTTTTTCATATATTTTGTGTATGTCGTTTGGGCAGGATGTGTTGTCTTATTGATGTTTTGTTATTTCAAATTGATGTTTTTATGGCGCTCTTTTATTTGAACTTGTTATGCTTTTGTTGGGGTACTTTTGTGTTGCATTATATTTTTTATGCTTATGTAATTACATTTGAAGTTTCAGATGCAACTGTTGTTGGTGGTTGTGCTGTGAGACAATCTTACCGACTTAAGAGTGATCCTAATGTTGATTTGATATCAGGTCTTTCTCTTGTTTTTTTTACTTTTTTGAATACCGTAAATTAATGTTCCTATTTTTTTTATTAATGTTGCTATTCTATTTCAGGACTCTTCTCTGCGAAGAGGAAACAGAAGGAGAAAGCCACGATGAAACTTGATTTGGTTGGTGAAGAAGAAACTTTAGAAGGAGCTGGTGGTTGTAATTTTGAGACTGTGCTAGCTGAATCAGGTTCTGGTCTTGTTGATAAAGCTGAAGCGGATAGTGTTGTTGCAGATAAAGCGCTAATCCTGACAGTTCGTCTTTTCCTTTTTTCTTTTTTAATTCTGTATATTAATGTTTCATATATTTTTATTAATGTTGTTGGTATGTTTTAGGTCTCTCGTCCCCCAAGAGGAGATAGAAGGAGAAAGGCAAAGGAAAGTTTAATTTGGTTGATGAAGATCAATCTTCAGAAGTATCTGATGGTTGCAATTTGGAGACGAACCTGCCTGGAGCAGGTTCTGGTCCTGCTCATAAAGTTGCTGATTCTGAGATTCCGTATCCGAGGAGGGTGTTGCGCAAATTTGTGGTTGTGAAGAAATCGAAGGTTGATGTTGTGGGTGTCAGTGGCAAAGGTATTGAAATTAAATTATTTGATTAATTTTTTTAATGTTTTATTTCCTTTCCTTATGGAATTTGATTTGATGTTAATTTTTTACAGTTGTTGGTAAGCGTAAAACCCCAATTACCAAGAATGACGATGGTTTGAAAAAGCAATCAAAAAATGATGATGCTATTGGAGGTGAAGGTGGTAGTGCTGAGAGTCCCTCTAAGAGTAGGATGATGCATAATAATGTGGCTGTGAAGAAAGCTAAGATTGTTGTTGAGGGTGTCAGTGGCAAAGGTACTGTTTCAACTTTCTGATATGATATTTTAACAATATGGTATGATGTTTCATATTCTATAATTGATTATTTAGGATTTCTATTATTTTTTATGATGCCAAGGTCTTATTATCTGGTTTTATTTTTTTTAGATAATGCTGGCAAGAAGAAAGTTGGTGAGAAAGAAAAATTGATATTTGGTGTTAGTGACAAATAAGCTGTTGGGAGAGCTGTTGTGGATGATAACATTTCTTCTGGTATGATTTTTTTAAAAAAAAAAGTTTTTAATACCTCTGGTTTTTAGATATCATTATTGATGTTTTACCATTTTGATATGATGTTTTAATTTTCCAGATGATGAGGTGTTCATTACTGTTCCTGACACCCAAACTGTTCAAGACAATGTTGATGTTGTAGGCGGTGAAGGTGCCTGTGCTGAGAGTCCCTCTAAGAGGAGGATGTTGCAGAGAACGGTGGCTGTGAAGAAAGTTAAAGTTGCAGCTAAGGGTGTTCGTGGCAAAGGTACTGTTTAACATTATGATTTTATTTTTTGACATTATTGTATGATGTTTCATGTTTTGTTGTTGATCATTTATGATGTATTTTATTATTTTTAATGATTCCAAGGTCCAATTATCTGGTTTTAATTTTTTTTAGTTGATACTGGCAAGAAGAAAGTTGGTGAGAAGCAAAAATTGAAATATGGTGTTAGTAATAAAAAACTGTTGGGAATACTTCTGTGGATGATATCATTTTTTCTGGTAGAATTTGTCTTCTTTTTAAAAGTTTTAAATACCTTTGTTTTTAAATATCACTTTTGATGTTTTGCCATTTTGATAAAACTTTTTAATTTTTACAGATGATGGGTTGTTCAGTACTGTTCCGGACACTCAAATTGTGCAAGAGAATGTTGATGCAACTGATGGAGCACACAATTTGAATGATACTGAAGTGAAGTCTGGAAATGAAGCATCAGAAGATGGAGATGCTGATGATGGTAAGAAATCCTTGTCTGGGGAATCAAAATCTGAAAGTGGAGAGGTGGTTGATAAACCTAATGATGAACAAGGTTCGAGTGATTCTGATTCTGAATCAGAACTTGAGGTGGTGGTGGAGAAGAAGCCTGTTAGAAAGTTTTCAAAGATGATTGGGAAAGGCAAACGGGAAGGGAAAGCGGCTGCCTTTGATGATGATGCAAGGTTTGTTGTTATTTTAAATTCTGTCTTTGATGTTTTATTTTCATTTTAGAGTTGCGTTGATGAATGTTGTTGTGATGCTTATTAGAATTAAAATGGACCTTTCTTGTGAGATTAAATGAACAGGGTTATAATGTTATTTAGTACGATAGTGTTCTTGGCAGTTTTTGTGAAGCTAAGCTGTTGTTATGAACTAGAACTGTTCATATGAAAAAAAAATTAGTCATTGAATTTTATTTTTCCTTCATTATTTTACTATTTGAATTTGCTGATTTTCTAAATTTGGAGTATTTCATGCGTCAAACATGTAATCATGTTGTGCTATTATTCTTCTGACATTGTATTTTGCTCATCATTTTTATTGGTGTTTTAGTTTTAATGATTGATGTATTAAGTTATGCATGTGATGTTTCATGTTGTCGTTCTTAATGTGACTTGATGTTTTACTTTCAGTTATTGATGTTTTAATTTTGTATGTGATGCTTCATATATTTTTTATTTTCTTTTTCAGTGCTGAGAAGGGATTCACTACCAAGTGTAGCCCTTGGAAAATTGAAAAGTTGTTTTCCTCATCACTATAAACCAGGTTAAATCTGCTGGAGAGAATAGTTTTTGATAATTTATTGAAAAATAATTTTGCTTCCCTTCCTAAAGACGTCATTCCTTACCTTATTCAAAATTTTAATCCCATTAGCCATGTTCAAACAATTGGTTCTGATAGGTATTTTTTAACCGGTGACGATGTGTATGATGTTTTAGGACTTCTTATCAGTGATAAGGAGATTATTGAGGTTAGTAATGTCGGGAAGGGAGAAAGAATGGATTTAGATTTAATGAAGAGTTGGAGGGAAGAATTTGGGGTCGACAGTTTGGGTAACATTCCTTGTGATAGGGTGTACAAGAAGATGATGAGTTTAGTTCAAGGTGGTGACGAATTGATGAAATTGTTTGTCATGTATGTTGTTTGCACCTTTTTGAGTCCTAGTGCTAGATATTTTGTGGATTATAAGCTTCTTCATGTTGTGGGGGGATGTAGGGAAGATTAGTAGTTATGATTGGTGTGGGTATGTTCTTAGGAAGCTATGTGAAGTTGTGTCAAGGTATAAGACTAGTAACTATACAACAGTGAATGCTTGTGTAGTTGTTCCTTTGATATGCTACCTGTATAGGTTTCCTTTTCAAGGAAAACCATCCCCACCACAGTTCCTCTCATTCGTCACTAGGACACTTCTCCGTTGCTCAAACGGTGTAGGCATATTTTTTAAGCGCGTTATGATTCATGCCCTATGTCCAAGGATGTATTTCTTTCGACTTTGATAGGGAAGTATGTGGGCTCTTGTGGTGCTATGACATCTAAGAAAGGAAGTCGTAAAAAAGTTGATGCAACTGGTCCAAGCTCGTAAATTTTGACCTTTGTGGTTCCAGAAGACTTTCCTTTCGACGCTGCGATTATGAATGATAGAGGATCTGTAAGTATTAATATCTTTTCAATTTTGATGTTTTAAAAGAAGTACATGATGTTTTATATTTTTATGAGATGTTTTAAGCTTATGGTTTAGGTGTTGCAAGTTTGATATTTCATAATCAGTATTTGTAGTTTTAGAATTTGTATGTGATGTTTTGAGTTCATGTTTTATGTGATGTCAGCTTTGATATTTTAATATCAGTAGTTGATGTTTTATATTCTGTATGAAATGTTTTCAGTTTTATGTTTCAGGTGTTGTTATTTTTTCTATTTTTTTTCCTAGGCCGCTGATCAAGATATATGTAGGTTCAAGAGGAATATTGAGATTTTTACTAGGGCTTTAGTTTCTGAGCTGGATCAAGGTGCTAAGGATTCTGTTGCTGCTAATGATGTCCAGCCTACTCCTACTTTGGACTCAGATGAGGTTTTTTAACAATCTTGAGTTGTTTGATGCTGTTGATGAGATTGTGATGAATGCTTTTAAGAATCATACTCCTGTTGCTGATTCTTTTTCTGTTCCTATGACTCGTACGCCATCATTTGATCTTGGCATTGATGGTGTTGGAAATGTATCATCTTCAAAAGCACCAGGAGAATGCATAGAAAATGCAGTTGGGAAGGGGAAAACATGGGAAGAAGTAGAGTTTTAAGTGTGAAGAAACTGTATTTGAGTTAAGTTAGGGATTCGATAGGGCTTTTGGACCCTTTATGTGGTGAAGGATGATTTTTTATGGCAGTTAGGGATTTGATATGGCTATTGGAGCTTTTATGTGATGAATGATGATTTGTTATGTGATTGACAGGTTATTGGCTAACATAAATTCTTTTGTAGTTTTTCTTTGTTTCTGTTGGATGTTATGATTTTAGAATTTGATTTGATGTTTCATTATCAGTGTGTGATGTTTAATATTTTTGAGCAATCAACAGTTTTATGTTTTATGTCTTTGATTATTTTTTTGAAAATACTTTGTCATCTATAATATAGATAAACTCATATGAGTCAAGTCAAAGCTGTAAAAAGAGTCATTATGTAAGAAAATAATAGCATCAGTGGACAAAAGTTTAGCATCCAAAAAGAGTCTATGCAATAAGAGTGAAATGTATAAGAACAGTGGTAGCATATGAAAATCCTTTTCAGAATTAACACCCTCATCAGTACTTAATTCTAAAGCATCAAACTGTAATAATGAAACATCAATCCATAACTGTGTAACATCAACCAACAAGCTGGTTTCAAATTAATTTAAAACATCAATCTGTAACAATGAAACATCAATCCATGACTGTGTAACATCACAACTAGTTTTAGATCAATTGAGCTTTTGGTGTTTTGGATCCAAATTCTGTTTTCACTAGCTTCTTCCTTTCAAGCTTACCTTTCACTCTTGCACTTCTTCCTTTTGTTTTTGTTTTTGGTGGATCGAGTACTTCGGGAGTTGTCTTTGTAGTTGAACCTCTTGCACTATTAGTTGTTGAGTGCTCGTGTGTATCCATTGCTTTCATTTGATTGATTGTAGCCGAGTCTCTATTCAGCCCTTCTTAAAAAATTCTTCTAGTTTCAATTTCATCTTCACACTTCAACACTATATTGTAGTACTTGCGTAGCATATCATGATGCCATGGTATCTTACCTTTGATCTCCTTGTTTTGTGGTGCTGTCCTCCAAGCACATTGTTCCGTATTTCTTACTTTGCCATCTTTGTCCATCTCTTGAGGATGTAATCTTCAGGGATGGAAGTGATGTTGTGCAAATGGAGAATGTGAAGGGTATGGAAACACAACAATCCTACCTCCTCAAAGTACTTGAAAGAGCATTTGATTTCCACCTTTTGATCCTGTTTCTTGAAAGTAACCTTCTCCATTTTTGTGGTGTTGTATTCAGGCTGTACTTCATAAACATCTTTGAATCCAAGTTTGAATATTTTTACAGCCTTACTTGCCATGGTTAGCTTTCATTCTGTTGTACAACTTATGTGTGTATATTTCAGATACATGCTTTAGAAGTCCAGGTCTCGCTGACCTTGGTTTTCCTATTGACCCTCTATATTCCTTGTTGGTCTCTGTGCTTCTCCAGCTCTGTAAAATATTTTTAAATATTGAAAAAAACTGTGTCAAGGTGGTTGTTTTGTTGGCACTGAAGCTGATTGCCTTGTTTGTGCTTTCGCTCCTGTGTGATGATAATGTTCCAGCTGAGAAGAAGTCTTTGCTTAATGCGGTACACCATTTCTCTCGTAGTCCGTATAGGCGCTTGAACCACTGGTGTTCATGGAGCTGGTACTTATCCATCATTGAGTTCCAGCATCTTTGGAATTCCTCTTCATTTGCACATTTCTTCAAAAAATGGTTGGATGCTATGCCAAATTATTCTTCACTCTTCACTTTACCATAGTGACTTATTGAATTTAGTTTCAGATGCCATAGACACATCATGTGCTTTATGTTACTGACCACCTGGTACAAAAATTTGTTGCAATTGGAAACATCAGTCAATTTTTGTGAAAGGTTATAACCTACTGTTGAAACATCAAGGATGAGTTATGTATAACCATATGGGTTGAGGTATGAAACATTAAAACAGATACTTGAAACGTCACATACAGTTTCTGAAACATCAACACAGAATCTGAGTAGGTTGCGGTTGTACCTTTTGGATGGCAGTTACCATTTCCGAGTCCTGATCAGTAAATATTGTCACTGGTTCTTTTCCTGCCATTGACTTTTTGAAAGTTTCTAGCAACCACATGAAAGTCCCTTTGTTTTCATCGCCAATGAAGGCACAACCAAAAATCACATTGTTCTAATGGTTGTTGATTCCCACAATTGGTGCATAAACAAGGTTGTACTTGTTTTTCCTTTATGTGGTGGTCAAATATCATTGCATCCCCATATAACATGTAATCCTCTTTCATCATTGCATCCCTCCAGAAAAGTGCGGTTAGTTTACCCTCCTCATCCAACTTGATTCTGAAGAAGAAGTCCTCCTCCCTTCCATCAATTTTTTAGAACTCATCGATCACATTTTGTGCATCCCATCCTTCAAATGCTTTCATTCTCAGCCTGTTGACATAATTAATGTGGTCCCTCATCGCGTGCCATACATTTTATTGTCCATTTGCATCACATGCCAAATATTTGAAACTTGTAACTGGCTTCAAACCTGCCAATTCCATACCCTCAATTGCAACTGCCTTTTCATCCTCTATTTTCCTCTCACTACGTTGTAAGTATTGCCACTTCTTCCTTGTAATATCATGGATGTGCTCTGTGATATGGTGCTTGATTTCATAGATGTTTTCATTAACAAGTTTGATCTTGATTGCAGACTTGCATCCTGTTCTTGTAATGGGAAATTTTGTTGTCTTTGTTCTCTTATTTTGTGGTTGTTGGGTTGGGGTGTCAAGAGGGTTTGAAACTGATTTCCCTTGGCGTGAGCACGTGTAGTATTTTTCCTTGATATTTCCTTCATTTGTTAGTCTCTGTATCATCTTTCGTACAGAAAAATCAAGTGAAGTTGCATGTGCACGATATTATGTTTCTAGCTCTTCCCATGTAGTTACTTGCACTCCTTGAAGAGATCCTGTTTGATCTATTTCCAACAAGTTTGGTAGACCTGTAATTAAAAACTCCCAATAAAAAATAAAAATAAAAGCTATACATAATGTTGGAGACTTAGAACATCATGTTATATGTTTGAAACATCAAGCATTATATGAGAAACATCACATCATGTTTCCAGGAAATTGTTATTCTGATTATGGTCAGTTAGTATGAAACATCATATCATATGTTTGAAACATCAAGAAGTATATAAGAAACATCACATTATGTTTTTGGGAAATTGTTATTCTGATTATGTTCAGTTAGTATGAAACATCATGTCATACATTTAAAACATCATTCCATATTTGAAGAGCATCATCTCCTATAAATTAGTTCTTTGTCCACCTATTATCAGTTTACAAAATGTGAACATATCCTATTTAAATTGTCTAAAACTTTAAAATAAGTTCTTATAACCCTACTCTCAAGATGATATCAACAATGCGAGAAATTCTTTGACCAAATATCTAATTTTTAATCGGCCAGCAATCATAGAGAATCCCGATACTAGTAGAATATCATAAGTTGGATAAAAATTAAAGTTTAGAAATGTCATAATAGATTTCTAGTTATTTCTATTCCTCTTTATAAATTATTTCTTGGTTAGAGTTATCTATAGATTTTTGTCAATGTGCAAGATACTATCATGTTTTGTATTACATTTGTGGCAGTCAATTAAGGTCTTTTTTGTGCCGGGAATATGAATAGAATAAAATTTTTACCACAAGAGCATATAGTACTTCGGAGTTTGGAAGTAGTTTCGGTCCAATTCATTATCAATTTTCATAGACCCGATTTTAATATTTGAACTCGGAAATGGAAGACATGACACAGTTTCCGAGTTTGGAAATGTGTGAAAATTAGACAAAAATTGAGCCTCAAATGGACAGAATCGGGATGGAAATATGAGACGAGTTGGGAACCTGAATAGGTTTTCCCAAAGAGTCGAATTGTATAGTTACGAGTTAAGAAACGACAAGACTTTTGAGTTCGTAAAACGTGTCCAAGGTCCGACAAAAGGAAGCAGGTTTCCAAACTCGGAAACCATTAAAGGTTTCTGAACTCATTGGTGATTTTTAATAGCGATTCTCGGAACCGCCTTTATTTGTGGGTGATAAAAGGCGGGACCATTAAAGGTACTTTCAAATGGTCCGATGTAACCTACTTTAATGGTCCCCTCCTACACTTGTGGTTTTACGTTTTATCAATGAGTAGGAAATGGGAGAGAGCAAGTGAAAAAAGGGAGAGCAAGTGGGTAAATTCATCTTTGATTTTTTTCTTCCAAAAAAGGGGGAAAATAGAAAGTGGGACACTGTTTTAGAAACACGATATAGGTACATTAAGAAGAACATTTTTTTAAAAAACCATTCAAAGATGTTGGGAATTAAACGCCCAACAACGATTATATTGAGTGCAATTGACATCCAAGCTAACAAGCCTCTTAAATAGCGAGCATATTGCAAGAATATCTAAACTACATATCGACAAGACTGATTGTCTGTACTATTATAAATTAGAGATCAAATAAAAATGTAACATCATCTTCAAGGATATTAACTCACTTCTCGCGAAAACCATGACCACTTGGCGAGAGAACCGTACCACGCATCAATATCACTTCGCCTAACAAGGATATTCTAACGTTGTAACACTACTTGATCCAACCATGATGGGAGTTCTTGCTCGGTTGGGGGTGGGTTGCAAAATTTCGGATGGGGATAGGGCAACTTTGCAAAGGAGGGAGGTCACCGGCTTAAAATTTTTTTTGTAATTTTTGTAAAACAATGTTGCTGACAAATAGGTGAAAAGTAGGAAAGTTAGAGGACGCATCACTTCTCAGATAATAATCTTCGGAAAAATGAAATATGTTAATAGGAGGACGCATTATCATGATTTAATCCTGATATCATTTTTATTTATAATATAACACAATAAATTAATGATTTTATAAGAAAATAATATATTTATATTAAAATATTATTAATTTCAATTATTTGACAAATAATATTATTATTAAAAAATGAGTTCATATGAAAATTATATTTTTATTTAAATTCGACCCATATACTACTAGAGAAATAATATTATAATATTTTATAAAAATAATAATTAAAATCTAAAACAAATTATAAAGCATAATTCAATTACAATAGTACGTAAAATATTTATATTTATATAAAATAATATCATATTTACTTATAATATAAAATAATAAATTAATGATTTTATAAGAAAATAATATATATTTATATTAAAATATTTTGAATTTAAATTATTTAAAAAATCAAATTTATTATTAAAAATGAGTTCATATGAAAATTATATTTTTATTTAAATTCGACCCATATACTATTTGAAAATTAATATTATAATATTTTTATACTAATAGTAATTAAAATTTAAAAAAAATTGTAAAGCATAATTCAATTACAATAGTGTACAAAATATTTATATTTATATAAAATAATATCATATCATATTTATTTATAATATAAAATAATAAAATAAAATTTTTATAAGAAAATAATATATATCTATATTAAAATATTTTGAATTTCAATTATTTAAAAAATCATATTTATTATTTAAAGATGAGTTCATATGAAAATTATATATATGTTTAAATTCGACACATATACTACTCAAAAAATAATATTATAATATTTTTATACAAATAAAAAAATAAAATATTAAAACCCGTGAGAACGCATTACCACATCCTCATAAAGTTGGTAAAAATATTCTGGCTTGAAAAAATGCTGCACAACACCTATATGACAAATCTAAATATATGAAAACCTGGAGATAAAATCACAAACAAAATTACTGTTTAATATGCATTCCTCCCACCATTATTTGGAGGTCTTAATTCAAAATATATCCTTTTGTTATCGTGATTGAACATATCTATATGTGGGCTGCAGAGAGAAGATAGTGTCAAAAGTAAAGGTACAAGAGTATGCGTACATTTCATTTACCTCCAAAAGAAATGAAAAGCATAGAGCATAGGAGGGGATGATCAGACCTAACATGGAATTACTGCCTATATATAGAGCCCTTCATGATACCCGTACCACTCCCTTCACAAACATAAAAGTGCGTCATTTTCTCTCTTTTTTCCATGGAAGAAAACCATCAAGAACTCGAGCTTCTTCCCTCTCGTTTTCCTTCCTCAGATCCCACGATAAAGCAGGCGAATCTGAACTCCTTCGAGGGTCCATCGCTAGATCTTCAGCTGTCCATCAGCTACAGGACTGTAAGGTCGAAGCCGAAAGACGCGACGGAGATTGTGGATGGAGGCAGTAGCAGTGCTATTGAGGCACTCAAATGGCAGGCGGCTGAGCAGTTTAGAGTGGCGGCCATGGAAAAGGCGTACGCGGAACACGTGAGGGAGCTCAGTAGGCGAGAAATGGATCTTGCTCACGCTGAATTCGCACGTGCGAAAAGCATGTGGGAAAGTGCAAGACAAGAAGTTGAGAAGGCTGAGAGTTTGAAGGAAAGGGCCATGTGCATGGAGATCACTTGCAACTACTGCAGCCAAAAATTTTGACCTTGATTAATTACCCTGAACCAGAATTGTTTCTTTCTTTTTTTCCCAATTTATATGTGCAATGTTTTGCCATTTTCTCAATCTCTTCAGTTTAGTTATATCAAATCATAAAATCGGATCTTCAGAGGTTTGATGGTGCAAGAATTAAGGTGAAGATCGACTTGTGTCTGAATTTGACTTGGTTTGGTTAAACCTGTTCTTTTTTCAGTTCACCTGTAAGCTACGCGTCGTACTGTTCTGGGGGGTTTACCTTCGAGTCTTGGACTTCCGTTAGGATCTTTGGTCCATTATAATAAGGTAGAGAAAAGACTGATTAAAGAGAAAGATCGCATGTCATTGCATAAATAAATAAAATCCACAGCACCTTTTTCTGCCTTTGTTTTCTGTCCCACTTCCCAGTCGATCTTCACTCTTTCACATTACAATTTACAAGTGACCGTATCATGTGTATATTCCAGGGGCCATCATTAATCACACTTGTTCACCTTTGTATAAATGATAAATTTTCAAGATTGGTGCTACAGTGCCGAATGGTGAATATAAATGGGGAGGACGCATTTTTCTAAATGCGTTCTCTTCCCTTTTTAAATTTAATTTTTGCATGCACTTTTTCCCTTTTTTCTGTCTCAATTTTCTTTTACTTCCTTTTCTGATTTTTTTCTTTTTAATTGCAGAAGACGCATTTGGTCCTTTTTTTTATAAAAAAAATTGCATGCTTGGCCGACACCATGGCTTGGCAAGGTTTCAACCGAATAATGTTTGCGCCTTATGCAAACAAAACATATGGCTGAATGCCATTTCTCTAGTAATTATTGTGTCTCATCATACACTCTTCTTTCTTCTGTACATTCACCTAATGCTTCATTGAAGATAATTGCTTGACTGGAAGTCTGGAAATTCAAATTTTAGTTGATCAAAGAGATTTATTTTGCAATATATCATGATTGTTCAGAGATCCTCTGTTTAATCGAATCTTCTTAAACCTTAACCCAACTCACAGTGTTAGAACCTCAAACTTTTTTTAAATTTTAATTATAATGTATATAATATAATAAATATTTCCCGTATTTATTATTAGTAGTCTTTTCTCTCTTTAAATGGATGAAAAATTGTCAATATTTTAGTTTCAATTGTAACTTTCAATGTTACGAGATTTTATCATCGAATTTCAACAATAATATACATGTTTAATTAATAATTAAAATTTTATCAATATTTTAATTTCAATTGTATTTCAAATATTATGTGACTTTATTACAAAATC
>JAULKM010058622.1:0-12425 GCA_032355605.1 Rubia tinctorum
AGTGACTCTTTGAGCATCCATATCTCATTCACCCCTTATCCGTTTTGAGAGTTTAAACAGTCGATTTTATAGTACTCAGAGAGCAGAATCCAAAACCGACACCCACTGAACCTAATTAAGTTCGAGGCTAACTCAAAATAAAGCCCAAAAGTTGACGATATTCAACTTATTTTACAATCATTTTCCAACAAAATAAATTTAAATTCTTAACCTATTGTTCCATTTATTGGTTTATGTCACTATTTAGGTTAGTAAAAAGGTATTATTCTCTTCATTTAACATAAGTAATCTTAATGTTTACCTTATTTTACGTGTAAAATATAATGTATTTCAAAACTAAACCTGAATTAATTTTATAATCGTTCAAAATAAGATTTGCTATTTTCTAAAACCAAAATAGAAGTCTATTGAAAAAATTACAAATAAATAAATTATCTACGAATCGTATAGTTATTTAATCAAGATAGGAGTTTATGAAAAATAATAAAGCTAAGTGAATTATTTAAACATTGCATATTCATTTGAATAATAAAATAATTTTATTTTTAGAATTTAAATAATTTTACATAAACCGTGTAATAACTATTTGACCTCCCCTATAATAAAATTATGACAAAGTCTTGCAAAAGTTCATCTTATAGTGAAACAGGGACTAAATTGTAAAACTTGTGGCATGGGGTATTGAATGTGATTTTTTTATAATTCAGGGACCGGAGTTGAAATTAGTGTGAATTGCAAATAACTCCTGGTATAAAAGGTAAACGATTCAGCTTCCTTTCCAAATATTTCGTTTAGATTTCAACCGCTTCTCACACGATTTCTCTACTTTTAATTCTCAAATTTTGGTTGCTCTTCAACTGCAGTTAATTTCATCTATTTCATATCGATTTCTTACGTACTTATCTCAGTTTTTTACTCTCTGAATCAGACTGAATCAAATTGTCTTCTCTCCAGCGTATTGATTGGTTTTTGTGTATGCGGCCTTTTGGGCCAAGATGAATCCCAATAGTGTTGAGGCCCAACTACTTTTATCGATGTTTCATATCGTCTCGTATTATACAACATTGCTTTCAAACCCAACCCGCATCACAAGTTCTAGCAAAATGAGCTTGATGGGCCTAACCTAGTACATTTGAAATCTTGGGCTACTAACGACCGACAATGCACTCCCGTCGGTCAGCTCTGTATCCTTTGGCGGTAGAACAGTTATTTGAGCCAGTCTCTCATCCCAGTCAGCTCACAAACATTGAAAGGACATTTATTACCAAAAATGACGTAATCCACACCCAACACAAAATTTCATCATTCTCATCACACTTTTCCACCATTGAATCAACCTCCAAAACCCCCTGATCAACTGAACCATGTAAGCAAGAAGAAATTCTATCGTTGGTGCTACAGTACCAACAGTTGGATGCTAAGGGTGAGGATGCATTCGCTGAATGCGTCATCAGGTTTTTAAATTCTTTTAAAATTCGTGTAAGAAGACGCATTCAGCGAGTCTTCAATGTTTTTAAATTTTTTAGGCCAAAATTTAAAGACGCATTCAGAGGACGCGTCTTCTATTTTTGCATTTTAAAACCGAATTTTGAAGTCACATTTGTGAAATTGTATTTTTAAATATATATATTTTAGAAAAAATTAAAGTCGCATTTGTGAAATGCGACTTCAATTTTGAAGACACATTTGTGAAATGCGTCTTCACTTGTTTTAAAAAAATTTAAAGAAAAACTTAAAGTCGCAATTGTGAAATACGTCTTCACAACTTTTTTATTATAATATTTTTATAAAAATAATACTTAAAATATAATATTTATTTTAAAATTATTATAAAGCATAATTCAATTACAATAGTATATAAAATAGTTATATTTATATAAAATAATATCATTTTATTTATAATATAAAATAAGAAATTAATGATTTTATAAGAAAATAATATATATTTATATTAAAATGTTATGAATTTCAATTGAATTTTTTAAAAATCAAATATTCCACTTCTCCGAAATCATAAAACCCAAAAATCTATTCCATTCTCGCAGCTTGTTGCCGATTTTATTTTTTTAAAAATATTTCGAATACCAAAAAACAAAAACAAAAAATAAAACCACGTGTCCTCTCATTTTTTTTAAATTTTAAATTTTAAAAAAAATTAAAAATGGAAAATTAAAAACCCTAGTGGACATATTTGGAGAATGCGTCCTCTCAAATTTTATTTTATTTTACAATTTCGGTTGGCAAAAAAATGGAAAATTTAAAGACCCTTGAGAACATATTCTCTGAATGCATCCTCCCATTGTTTTTCACTTTTAATTTCTTCCCTACTTAACTTCCAAATTTGGTTTATTCACCCCCTTCCTAGCAAGAATTCTGTAAGCGAAGAGGAAACATCAAAATGACAAGTTAAACGTCATCATGAGAACGGATTTTATTGATCAAAATTGTGGTAAGATTTTATCTTTCTTTCATGTGATGATCATATTTTAAATGTGCTATAAATCTATATCCCTTAGGTTTGGTGAACGAGGAGTAATCCATTTTGCCAATTATTCAAAGATTCTTTCTTTTTGTTCAAGAACATGAACTAGTTAGGTTTATTGGTTCACATGAAAGATGCCATTTTTTAATGGTTGGTTTATAGCCTATTTAATAACTTGACGGTGAAGGTAATTTGATATGGAAATAGAATATAAGGTATTATTTGCATTTTGTTTTGCAGTAGTACCACTGATTCATCCGCATCAAGAGGCATGTATGTTGTGGTTCACATGAAAGATGACATTTTTATAGTGGTTGGTTTATTTTTTATTTAGAAACTTCCTATTGATGATTTATTGATACGGAAATCGACATTGTGTGGATTAGTTTTAATCCACACCTCCATTAAAAGGCTTGTACATTTTTTAAAATTTATTTTACCCCCTTCATTGAGTTACTATTTTTGTTTATATAGGTGTAGTGGTAGTGAATTCCGACAAGAGGAAAAGACCCAAAGTTGGGGAATTGCCAATGGATTGCAATCAAAGGTGAAAGGTCGAGGTCGTGCAATTTGAAAGAAATTGATCAATATGGTCGATAAGGGAATAAAATGTCCCATGAAGTTTGATCGCATTGGGAAGCCAATTGGTGATGACTCAAATTGGTGGTCTAGTTACGCGGGGATGCTAGCTAGCTAGGACAAAGGTGGATATTTTTTATGTATGAATCATGGCTGCAGTAAGCTGTGGAATGATGTTGAGATTTCCTTCAATATTGAGTAGGTTGATATGGTGATGTTGAAGAGGAAAACAGTTGGTGAAAGGTGGAGGGATTTTGGCGAAAAATTGGCAAGGGATTTGGTGTTTGATAAGCAAATGAATTTCAACCCAAGAATTAAGCATATTTTCATAAGTGAATTAAGTTGGAAGGGTTTTGTTGCATGGAAGATTGTGGATGAACAATCAACAATGGATTTACATTGTACTACAATTATATTTTGAATATAAATAATAGTATCATGCATATAGATTAAGGGTGTTATTTCTTGTAAATGAATACATGTTTTTGATTATCGTCAATTATGGATTCCAAGTTTAAGATTCTGAAATGTAGTAGTTTGAAAATTTTGCATTTTCGGTAAATCGAGTGCAACATTGAATATGTGCAACATTGGTAACAACTATCGTTGTAGGTGTCGATTGAACCGAATGGTGGAGTGACGTCGGGTACATAACAATATTTGAATCATCTCGCTATTTTCGGTGTTACTTATCCCTGGGGAGGAGGAGTCGTAAATCTGGTGGCTTGAGTTCATGTTTAGAAAGACAAATTATGGTGTGAGCTCATATTTGGATAGAGTAACTAATGGTTGCATGCATTCATGTTTGTAGGTAGAAATTGTTGATTAAGCTAATGGTTGAAGGTAGAATTGAGGGTTTTGGTTGGAGTGAATCTTGGAATTATGAGAGAGTTAGGGTTTTGGTGGTGAGGGGTAATGTAGAGTTGGGATAAATTGGGTTACATCATTGATATAGTAGAAGATTTTAACAGCTGAGATTAAACGTAAACAAATTCTTTTATGTTTAAAATTTATGAAAATGGATAAAAGTATTTTTTATTCAAAATTTGAAATCACTCATATAATAGTAAAAACTAGGTCATCCATCGCTTAAATGTGCTAAAGTCTTAGTTATAAATTCAAGTAAAATCCATAGTCGAACCTTTTCATATGCGATTAGAAAGTGAAGTAAACAGTAGATGACCAATTAACTGAAGTCAAACCTTGTTCATAATATTGGTGCTAGTGTGCAGACAGAGAAGTGATGGTTGATCGTTAATTAGATAAAGTCAAACCTTAACTTATAGAGGTCAAATATGAAATAACGAATATGGTTTGACGTACGGTAAAGGGATGTCAACCATGGACATATATGTATGTATAATTCATTAGTTCCCATTAAATGTTTAGTAGTTGACATTCAATTAATTGAAGTCAACCCCATGTATGTATAGCAAGTGAAGTAAATAGTAGACCTTCGATTCATTGAAGTTAAACCTTGTTTATGTACGTTTAGCAAGTGAGGTATATAGTATACCACCGATTAATTGATGTCAAACCTTTTCATAATTAGTGCTAGCGTGTACACGAAAAAGTGATGGTTGATCGTCGATTAGATAAAGTCAAAACCTTAGCTTGCAATGGTCAAATATGAAACAACGAATATTTTTTGACCTATGTTAGGGGATGTCAGTCACACATACGCGCACGCACATACACACAAACATATCTATATATATATATATTTCATAAACTCTCATTAATTGCGTAGGAGCTAACATTCGATTAACTGAAGTCAACCATTGTTCTTATACATTTAGCAAGTGAAGTAAATAGTAGACCTTCGATTCATTAAAGTTAAACCCCGTTCATGTACAATTAGCAAATGTAGTAAACAATAGACTAACGATTATTGAAGTCAAACCTTCTTCATAATATTGGTGCTAATTTATGGATGGAGAAGTGATTGCTGACCGTAGATTAGATAAAGTCAAATCTTAGCTTCCAATGGTCAAATATGAAACAACAAATATGGATTGACCTTCGTTTATAGGAAGTCAACCTTGGACACACACACACACATATACATTTCATTAGTTCCCATTAATTATGTAGGACCCACTAGTGGAGAAAGCTCTATTAAAGGCACATTAAAAGGCGTTTCCATCAGAATTGCCTTTAATTGAGCTCCGAAATAGGTTACGAGTTTGGAACTCCCTCCTAGGAAATTTTTTTCATTTTAAAGGTGGTTCTAAATCGATTAAAGGCAATTCCACCTTTAATAATAATATCCCAGATCACCTTTTTATTTTAAAAGCGGTTCTAATTGCAGAACCGCTTTAATGGGCAGTATTTTTGCCAATATACAAATCCATTAACCTTAGGGGTTTCACCCTTCAATTTTAATCTATCCTGAAAATTCACAAGGCATTTGCACGCTTCTCTTTCCTTTCTCCAGCACCCCGACTCCCCCATCTCCTCGATTTTCTGCCACCATCTCCCCTAATTTTTTGCTGCACAACCTTGACTTCTCACCTCGTCATGTCGTTTCCACCTCTCTCACCACCGCATCATCTCCTTGCTATCCCACCGCCGCTGGAGAACCTCTCCGTCTCCGTGAAGCTCTCAATGTTTACTGCTTACTAGTTAAGACCCGTGCTTCCGTCATCTCCTCAACCTCGCCTCCATGAAACCCTCGCCGTGAAGCTCTGCCATGAAGCTCCTTGGATCCTCCACTGCTGAAGCCCACGGTCGCTCACTCGCCTTCGTCGCTGAAGCTCTTTGTGCTACTATTTTTTCAAGGATAACATGTGTTAATGTTGTTTTACTTTGCCATCGTTTGTTTTTTTGCCTTGCCATCGTTTGTTGTTTTTCTTTATTGCCAAAAACCTCAAGTTTCCGACATCTATTTTTTAGAACATCAAAAATAGGTTCCAAACTCGGAATCTATTTTGGACCCTAAATAAAGGCTATTTTTGAACCTCCTTTAATGGATTTCGATTAAAGGCGGAGTCAGATAATTCACTTGAAATAACTACCTTTAATCGTAGGTTTTCTACTAGTGAGCTGACATTCGATTAATTGAAGTTAAGCCCTATCATGCACATTTAGAAAGTGAATTAAATAGTAAACCTTCGATTCATTGAAGTCAAAACTTTTTCATATGGTTTAACCTTCAGTTACGGGTAGTGAACCCTAGTTGACTATAAATACCTACTTTTTAATGTAAATAATATAAATATTGAATTCCTGGAAGAGATTAATTATATATCGGCACGCCGTTGGTTAAAATGAATGCTTAACAACATTGGTCATATGGTTATGTGATATGCTTAATTTATATCCTAATTTTAGCACATTCGAAGTCTACTTTTATAATAGATTAGGTTTTTTTGGGAGGTGAATTGACATTTTATCAATTAGAGGGTTAGGATTTTATCATATATTTTTATGTCCTTATTATTTTGTTCATGAAGTGTTTGAAAATTATTTTGAAGATCTCCCATAATCGAGTCGGGTGCAAAGAGTTTGAATTGAAGAAATGACAAGATCTTGGTGAGAAGGCCACCTTTTAGTCAAAGTGGTAGAAGTTGGGCAAAGTACGTAGTTCCCATGGACCGCGATATGGCCCATGATTTTTTAAATAAGCCACGGTCCATGGAAATTGGCCACCAGCCCATTTGTTAGTTTTTCTTCTTCATTTTCTAGAACCACTTATCACTTATCTCTTCTTTTCTCTCGTGGCCGAACTCTTCTTTGGAAGAACTAGTTGTACATTTCTTCTTCATATTTTCCATCTTTATTTTGTATAAATTTGTTTGGTATTTCTATTATGACTTGTAGCAGCTAAACTAAGTCTTGGAAGAAATTGATTAATGCTCCAACCCCATGTCGTGAGAACTCTATTTCTCTGTTTAATGTCTTGACTATTGTGCATTTATGAAGCTTTAATTGTATTTGTTGATGTCATTTATGTGAAGTTTGAGGATATGAATTATTTGTATCTATATTACCGCAACATGTGAGATTAGGTGGAGAATCGCGTATCAATTCGATGTGGCACGCGACATGGGAGAATCGCGTATCGATTCGAGGCGGCACGCGACATGACACATGAAACGTTTTGAAATATAGTCGAGTTGCGCATCGATAAACAAATCGGATAACGGATGTAGGTATTGGAGGAAGAGGTACAAATGATTATGAAATACTAGAAGTTTATCCGCTTTAAGAGACAATGAAAGACTATTCATTTACAGATAATTGGAATCTTCTCTATTCGTTGAATTTGGATGTGTTTTGTGAATGTATTATTATTTTTACTATTAATTTTACATTGGAAGCATCATAAACACACTCATCTAGTCTACCATTCCAATAACTCGATAAATAAAAAAAGAAAATGTAAAGAATCAAGATCATTAATTTTTTTAAATTTCCAATTCGATTTCTAAATTATGGATAAGTCATAAAAGAATTAAAAAATTTACACAATCTTATATATTTACTAAGATAAATCTTATATATAATAAAAAACAACTTTATAATGTCATATTATATGCAATAAAAATACACATAAGAATACACACAATTTTGTGTAAAAAGTATAACACAACTTTAAATATGTAATAAGAGTAAATTTTTTATCATTAATTTTACATTGGAAGCATCATAAACACACTCATCTAGTCTACCATTCCAATAACTAAGTAAATAAGAAAGAAAAAATGTAAAGAATCAAATCATTAATTTTTTTTTCAAATTTCAAATTCGATTTCTAAATTTTGGATAAGTCATAAAAGAATTTAAAAAAATTACACAATATTATATATGTACTAAGATAAATCTTATATATAATAAAAAAACAACTTTATAATGTCATATTATATGTAATAAAAATACACATAAAAACATACACAATTTTGTGTAAATAGTATAACACAACTTTAAATATGTAATAAGAGTAAATTTTTTACTATTAATTTTACATTGGAAGCATCATAAATACACTCATCTAGTCTACCATACCAATAACTCGATAAATAAGAAAGAGAAAATGTAAAGAATCAAGATCATTAATATTTTTTTTTCAACTTTCCAATTCGATTTCTAAATTATGGATAAGTCATAAAAGAATTAAAAAATTTACACAATCTTATATATGTACTAAGATAAATCTTATATATAATAATTTTTTTTAAAATGTCATATTATATGTAATAAAAATACACATAAGAACACATGCAATTTTGTGTAAATAGTATAACACAACTTTAAATATGTATTAAGATTAAATTTTTATTTTTAATATGTAATAATACCACACAATCTTATAGAAAGAGTAATAACACAATAATATATATATATATAATAATAATTACTCCCTCCGTCCAAGAGAAATTGACACAATTTCTTTTGGATCGATATTTTATGCAAGATGAGGTGGAAATGTTGATGAGAAATAAAGGAAGAGTGTTTTGGTAATGGAAGAGTTGACTAGTAGATTTAATAACCTTTTGAGGGATAATATAGTAAATGTATAAGCTCATTTTTTGCTACTTTAGGTAAGAACTGAATTGTGACAATTTCTGTAGGATGGACGAAAATAGAAATTGTACCAATTTCTCTAGGACGGAGGGAGTTTAATAATAAAACAATGTTATACCATGCAATGTTATAAATAATAAGAACAAAATATTATTATAGTATATATAATATTGTGTTATATATAATTGGAAGTTGTATAACAATAGAACACAATATTTATTGTTTATAAAATAATAAAATATAGGTGTGTCGAAATATATTTTACGACACTTTATATGATAGACATGTCGAGAAAATAGTTAGGATACTCAATTGACTGAATTGTTGTGTCGGTCAAAATACAAATTCGAGCGTCACCATATCCGATCCCTACTTGGATAAGACACTAAATCCGAGTCGGGGTAATATAGGCTTGTATGATAACATATTAGGAGTTAATGAAAGTAGCTAATTTCTTCTCCCTTGATATGTAATCCAAGAACATGAGTTATGACTTCTAATTAAGTTGATGACGTTATAATTGCTAGATTATTGTAATAATGTTAAACTCTTTTTCATGTTTATCCTGAGGTAGAAAATAAGGGAGAATAATGTTGAACTCTTTGTCATGTTTATCCTAAGGTAGAAAATAAAGGAGAATCTTAAATGTTGAACTTTCTTAATCAGCCCTATTAAATGGATGAAATGATTAAATGCTGAGACATTTAGTTGAATATTTATTTGTTTTATCAAGCTTATTTTTTCTTCGTTCATAATGTCTTTAGGCGTTGATCGACTAAAGCGGTCATTAGTGAGGCTTACAAAGAGATGTCGAATTCCCTCTTGTAAACTATACTTAAGAAGAATGAGAGATTTACCTTCACATTAAGTAGTCAAGATGGTTAAATAGGTTGTGGATTCAATATATAACATGCTTGGAAGTTAAAATCAGTTGCGCCCAAGGTTTCGTAACTTTGTGTTTAATCCTATCTTTTTTTTGTTTATTTGCATGATTAGCTTATCATTTTTTATATGCTAGTTGTCTTTTAATTTCACAAATAAGAAACCCAAACCACCCACTATCTACTTGTGTGTGTATATATATATATATATATATATATATATATATTTGTGTGTATGTGTGTGTGCGCGCACACTTATGTTTAATCTTATATGCATGAACACGTAGGAAAATTACTCTTCTTCGTGGACGATCCCTCTAACGAATATATACTCATTTCTAGTTTAGGATGTAGAACATTTGAGAGGTACAATGAAAACCTTCTATTCTGGGAATGATGTTTTTGCAAATAATAGTCAACTTCGATTGTGTGTCGGCAAGTAGTTGGTGAAACTAAATAAAAATTGACGTCTGTCATCGGTTTCTTCTGAATATGTTTTTTGAATCGTTGCTAACATAGATTAGGTATTGGCATGCTTGCAATACTGCAGACCGATGTTGGTAATACGTATACTAAACCCTAAATTTCAGTTACAACGAGTAAGGATTGATGTCAGTTGGCACATTAAGTATAACAACCTCAAAACGATGTCGTTTTGATATGGTGTGTGTGTGTATATATATATATATATCCAAAATCTAATTCTAAATACAACATTCTTTTAACATATTCTTAGAAGGAGCCACCACAACTACTGAAAGAAGGAGAATTCAATTAATTAAATGAAATAAATCGAACTCAGACATTAAATTAAATTCAGCCTTTAACTATACTACAATGATTGCAAATGCTGGTTTAATTTTCAGAAATGGGGCAGGATCTGTAGTGTCTGTTCATACCATCTCTTTCCCTGCTCCCTCCCATCTCTTTTATGATTCGTACTCCCTCAAGCTTGAAATTCAAATTTCGATTGAATGTAATATTCGTGTGTTTATGGTTGAAACGGACTGCATATTAGCCATAGAAGCCATAAACGTTCCAGAGCCACAAAATTTCGAAGCCTATAGTCTGTCTGAAGAGATAAAATCCCTATTAAAGCTTAAGCAGATTCGGTGCCAGTTCATTTTTAGGGAGGCAAACTTGGTAGTAGCTGATTTAATTTCTAACCAGGGTCCTCAGCTGACCCTATAAGGACAGTGGGGAGTCATAAATCAATTGAATTTTAGTGTGAGGATAAAAGGTCTGATTAATATGGACAAACTTTAGATACCTCATACTCCCATTATCTTCCTCCGTGATATGATCCAAATGAAGGCGCTACATCTACGCATGATACCTTCTGGCTTGATATTGTTTCTGATGGTGTGTTACATTCTCATGGTACTTTAGGTGGCTTGTGTTATATAATGGTGTTATGCTTCGGTTTTTTCCCAGTTGCACTTCTAATGCATGAAAGCTTCGATTCTTGCTTTGGTTTTTATTTTGGATAAATGGTGCCATCTGATGCAACCATTTCTATGTTGTTTTACTCTTTTAATTCTCTTTTTAATCCTTTGATGTAGATCCTTTTTAGATGTGCTACTACTTCCAACTACTTCCTCTTTGTTGCGGGTTCTGCTGTTTTCTCCTTTATTATGCAGGTTCTGGTAGAAATTAATCCAAATTGTGTAAGCACCTACACCACTAATGCTACAGTCTACACCTACAAAGCTTCATCAATCCATTTGGCTGACAGATTACATAGAACGGTGGTTCTTCTACTCAAAATTCAAGATTACATAATTCAACCGTCTGTTATGCCCGTCAAACGGGTCGGGTCACCCAATGGATAACCGTTATCCATTTACTATATTCACTTATTGGATAAGACTTATTGGATAATGACCCATTGGATTAATAGAAAAAATTGGGTTTTAATTATTGGGTTGAGTTGAGTTGGATAACGGGTTACCCGTTGGATAATTTTGGGTGGGTTGAGTTGAGTTGGATAACGGGTGACCCATGGATAATTTCTTATCATGAGATAACAATTTTTTAAAAGTTTTATTACAAGTGATTTAATTTTCCCCTTACATATATAATCATTTTAGAAACGATCAAATTCTCGATTCATGTTTTAATTGATTTTAATTTGATCCAATTAAAAATCGATTAAAGGTCTGACAAAAGAAGTAGTATTCAAGAACCTTTCACTAAATTAGAAAAAAACTCCAAAAACATTTGAAAATATTTTCTTTTTCTTAAACATACAAAAATAATAAATGAAATCCCAACATTTGGCCACTTGAGCTGGGACTTATCCAAACACTTATCCGTTGGGTTAAAATGAAATTATCCATTGGGTCGAAACTACATGACTCATTTGATATAAGTATTTAATTGGGTATTACCTGTTGAGTCTCAACATAAATTACCCACTCGCGTTCTATTCTTTGGTTCTTCCTCAATCCGTCAATCGCACGAATTACCCCTCAGAACGTGAATTACCTGAATCGCAGTGGTTTGTAATTCGCATCAGTCAGTGTTTCCCAACAAATTAATCGTGTCAATACATCACTTCGCGACTTGGATTTTGATCTACGTTCGAAGTATTCGGTAAGTTCATTGACAAATTTGAGGCTTTTATTGAGTATTTTTGAATGTGGGATTTTTCTGATAATGAGGGATTTTTCAATATGGGATTTTTCTGGGTTCTACATATTGATTTTACATATGATGAGGGATTTTTGATGATGATGAGGTAGGAAATGTAAGAAACTCTGGGACTTTTGCTGGCAAAGTGACTTCAAATTCTGCATTCGACATACTAAGAGTATTAGACTTGGGTTTTTCATGGGTTTTACATATTTATTTACATCTCTTCCCCTAGTTTGATGATTGTTGATAGAATGTAAAACCCACAAATAAATGTGGCTGTGTGTATTCATATATATAGTGATTACAAAGGGTATACAAGA
>JAULKM010058642.1:0-12425 GCA_032355605.1 Rubia tinctorum
CGTGAGCAGGCAGAATCAAGTCGTCCTCGCATAAATCATGCCAAACAAACCCATTTTTATAACTTCTGCAACTCAAAACACACACAAACACACAGAATTCAACATAAACAGCAAATTCTCATTCACATTAGTATAAGAAGAAGGCAACAAGCTCTAACCTTTTGCAAGACCAGGAGTACATACAAGCCATTCCTCGGCCGCGCAAGATGTTAAGCCTCTCAACTACATCTACAAACCAACAACAAAAAAATCTTTCTTTACAAGCTCCCAAAAGACAATCAACAGAGCCCAGATGGCAAATAACTGAAAAGTGCTATAAAAAAAACATGAAAAGGTACCTCTTAGGTAGAGGCCATCAGGGGAAGAGAGTGGTACTTCAATGAAATGAGGTTGCTCCAGCTGGCGGTTCCGACAGAGGTAATAAACCACCGGCAACCTCGAACAACCGCCGACATCACTCTCCCTATCCTTGTCCTTATCCTTGTCCTTTTGATTCTGACTACGATGATGATGATAGCCATGTCCATTATACCGATACTTGGGCGATTTCTGAGTCCACACCTTGGCCCTCTCGGGACTCGCACCGCCGCCATTGTTCACACTGCTGCTGTAATAATACTTCTTCATACCCGCCTTCCCCTCCATCAGATCTCAACGAGTGAAAGACTGAGCACTGCGTGGGGAGTGTGTGACTGTGTGAAAGAGAAAAGGAGGGTGTGGGGGCTTTCAGTTACGGCAATAATACGACAGAGGGGAGACAGGGAAGTTGCGAGAGGGACGGATGAGATACGGCAAGGGACTACAAAAATGACAACGTGGAAAGTTACCGCAGCAGCAGATGAAGAAGTGGAAGAAGAAGGAATTCGATTCTTTTCTTCTCCACAGCTTCACAACTCTTTTTTTTACAAACAAAAGCTTTTACTTTCCATTTGTTTACTTGTTTAGCTGTTTGTTGGTTCATGTAGCTTTTCAGCTTTACCCCTCATTTTCAGTCACTTTTTTGTTTTTGACCTTTTCAATGATTTGGAGTAAATCAATCTGCCCTCAATTTTACAGGTAACGTCCTAGATCGCCCGAGAGTAGGAATTCTGGGGGCGCATCCCATGCATACATTTGAGACTTGATCGATTTCGCAAAATTAGCTAGCGAATGAGCTAAAATATTCTTATCCCTATGAATCCAACAAGGCAAATTCACACCTGTTTCATCAAGGAGACGTTGAATTTGGCTAATAATATCAATGCAAGAAAGAGTTGGTTTGATTTCACCCCGGACCATATGAATTATTGCTAGGGTGTCGCCTATGATCCATAATTCATCAGGGAACGCCTCTGCTGCCCATTTTACCGCCTCCAGTAGCGCTAGTAATTCTGCTTTAGCTGCGTCGCTGGCTTCCCTGGTATTAGATGTCATCGCACATTTAAATTTGTCTTCCTCATCCAACTGAAGCAGTCCAATGGTTCGGTCGTTCCTGCGTCGAAATAGATAATGCATCCTTTCTCTGGTGGTCTTAGCAACGCATGTGAATGCAACTCCTCGGGCATGCGCTCAGGCCACTGATTAGCTTCTTTAAATTTTCTCAGGCTTGCCACCACTCCAGCTGCCATCATGTCCGGTGACAGAAGTTTGTTTTCAAAAAAATTCTGGTTCCTTTGAAACCAAACTTCAACGCAGGTCATGATGATAAGTTCCGCGTCATCCTTGTTGCACATCTCAACCAGCCGTCTGAACCAAAGCTCCCCATGATTCATTTTTGCGGCGTCAAGCGTCCCTTGCTTGGTAAGATAGCACTATGCTTCAGCAGCGTAGCGGCATTCAAAGAACAAGTGGCTAGTAGTTCCATTCTCCTCATCACATAACGCACACAAATCTGCAACATCCATAGTTTATTTGCGCAAATTCTCCGTTGTTGGCAAAGAATCCTTACAAAGCCTCCAAGCCACATGTTTAGCTCTCTGTTGGATTCTAAGTTTTCATAGCTTCTGCCACAGTTTTTTGTCCATGTTCGCTGCTGGTGAATGGTTATGAAGAGTCGAGCTTGGTGATTCCACCAAGATATGGTATATTGTCTTCACTGAGAATTTTCCAGCGGAAGCATGGTGCCAGCACCAGTGGTCCACACCTGTTGAAATTGGCGGTTGCATCTTCTGTATTGCCGCTGCGTCCTCCGGATGAAAGAATTCTGCCAGTATCTCCTCGCGCCATCAGTTCGTGCTTGAGTCGACAAGATTGTACAATTTCGACAGCGTTGTCGGAATATGGTCTGGGTCTTGTAAGTAGAAACTTCCCTCCCTTTGCAACCACGGATCATAGCAAATGCTAGTTTGTTGCCCGGATTTTAGTTCTTTGCGACATCCCAACCTTAAGACATCCACTCCTTTAAGTATACTGTGCCATGACCATGAAGGCCGACACCCTACTGTAACCTCAAAGATAGTTGAGCCTGGAAAATATATACCTTTGTGACCAAAGAATCTGGGTTTACAGGAAGTCTCCAAGCCTGCTTCCCTAGAAGAGCTAAATTACCTGTTTTTAGATCGTGAAACCCCAGTCCTCCATTTATTTTTGCTCTCGCCATTTATTCCCAAGAAACCCAAGGAATCTTCTATTTACCGGTCGTGGCATCACCCTACTAAAATTTCCCAATCATGCTCCTAATATGATTCAAAATAGTGTCAAGGGTAGTATAACAACTCATAGCATATGTCGGGATTGCCTGTAAGACTGATTTTATGAGAATATTCTTCCTTTCTTTGGACAGGTTCTTCTCGCTCCATCCATCAATCTTCTGTCTGATTCTATCCTTCAATTTTTGGAAGATATCTGTCTTACACAGACCAATTTCTAAAGGAAACCCTAGTTAAGTGCCATGCGACGTCACCTCAGGGATCTTGAGAATATCACACACTCTAGTCCTCACCTTCATGGCCGTAGTAGGGTTGAATAGAATCCCCGACTTGTCTACATTTATCCTCTGCCCCGAGACATTTTCAAACAGGGTAATAGCCCAATGGAGGTGTTTCGCTTCCTTCTCAATTTCTCTCCAAACAGAAGTGTGTCATCTGCGAAAAAATGAGATATTCTAGGTCCAAATCTGGATGCACCTATGTCTTTAATATTCTCGGCACACATAAGATCAGTTAGTAGGCCAGAGAAGACTTCAGAGAAAATGATGAAGAGGTATGGTGATAGGGGATCTCCCTGCTTGAGCCCCCTTTTTGGGTGAAGAAGCCGCATCTCTCCACTATTCAGAATGAACGAGAAAGGGACCGTTGACAAACATAGGCGAATTAAGCCGATAAAAGATTCTGGAAAACCCATCGCCTTCAGAGTACCAAATACAAACTCTCATTCAATCCTATCAAACGCCTTGCTCATATCTAGCTTTATTTTCATATGCCCCAATCCCCCTGTTCTCCTATTCTTCATAGTATGATGAAACTCATGAGCAATAAGAATATTATCTGTGATCAATCTTCCCGGGATGAAAGCTGACTATGACTCAGAGATAATTTTTGGGATCATCGGTCTGAGCTATTCACCACCACTTTTGATGCAAGTCGGTAAACCACATTATACCAACTGATGTCGGAACTGTGTAATCAACTCCAGCTTCGGGGTTTTCAGGATCAAAACAATATGAGTGTAATTGACCGATGGTTCAAAAACTCCATTATTTAGAAAATTAAGCACAAAAGTCGTGACATCAGACCTAACAATATGCCAGAATTTTTGAAAAAAGACAGGGCTTATACCGTCAGGTCTAGGTGATTTGAATGGGTGCATCTGCTTTACTGCCACCGCCACATTGGCTCCTGTATATAGCCGGTCAATATTCTCGACCATCTCTTTTGTAATTCTTGGTTGTAGGAGACTTACTACCTGCTGGATAGCCTTCATCGAAGGTGACGATGATGAGAAAATTCCTCCAAAATAATCCACAGTAATTCTTTCAATGCTAGCATCGTCAGTATTTATCACCATATTTTCATCCTTCAGACCTTCTATATGATTCATAGCTCTCCGCTTTGATGTGAACTTGTGGAGGAAACTTGTATTCCTATCCCCTTCTTTGTGCCAGTGCTGCTTCGCTCGTTGCTTCCATCTTATACTTTCAGCGTCTTGCAATAAATCATGCTGCCGCAACGAAATTATTTTCTCCTTTGTTTCATGCATAAGGGTACCCCCCCCCCCTCGAGCTCCAGGATGGCCTTCTTTATCTTCTCTATTCGCTTCAGTATGTCTGTGAATGCCATCTTTCCCCATTTCATCAAACCGAGGGAGAAATTATCCATCTTCTGGGATAGGGGAGCATCTATTTCATTCCAATACTCCTCTACCATTTTCTCACAATCGCTGGATTTAATCCAATGAGCTTCAAATTGGGGTCTCTTCCTTCTTCTTTGACGATTTGCTGCAGGATCTCTCGTCTGTAACCTGACATTCAGACACATATGGTCGGAGTAGACCATAGGCAGTACATTTACTGATGACCACAGGAAACGGTCGTAAAACATCTGATTGCACGTTGCCCTATTCAATCTGCCCCTCTTTGTGTCTGGCCGAGCTGCAAGTTGGCTCCATGTGAATTTCGACCCTGTGTAGCCAAGGTCAAACAGGCCACAAGAATCAAGGGCATCACGAAAAGCTTCAATCTGCCACTCTACCCTTGGTTGTCTTCCTTGGAACTCATCTTGCGACAAGACCTCATTAAAACCGCCAAGGCATAGCCACGGAATAGGGGTTTCCAATGCAAGCTACCGAAACTGCTGCCAACCTGCTCTTCTTCTTAATACTTCAGGCTCCCCATAATAGCCAGTGACATGAACTTGACTCCCATAAATTGTAAGAAAAATATCTATAAAGCGACTTGACATAAATTTCAAATCTACCACTACTTGCTTACTCCATAACATTGCAAGACCACCAAAACAACCTTGCGACTCAACAACAACACCAAAATAATCTAATTGCTATTTTAAATTATCAATAATACCTACTGAGAATTTAGTTTCACTAAGAAAAATAAAAACTGGAGATTTCAAACGTCCATGGTATGCAGTTCCTGAACTGCCTGAACTCTTCCAAGACCGCGGCAGTTCTAACTCAAGATATTCATTGGCATGGGCAGGACTGGTCTTCATTACCAGTCATTGCCGCTATAATGCCCATTCTTTCCACGATCAGAGATGCTTCCTCGAGGCTGCTTAGAGTTTTCTGCTTCTTACTTGCAAATTTGGAATTCACCTTGGTTGAACTACCCAGTTCCAACTGTCTTTTTGTTTGCCCACGATCATTCTCACCCTCGTGTTCCCAACAACAATATTTTTCTTTGGAGCTCTTTTCTTCGGCGTCTTCTTCTTCTTGCGACTCTTCTCAATCTGCTTCATAATACGACCTGCTGGGGAAGAGAACTCAATCAAAACTTGCACCATTTTGGGGCTTAGAGGGTCGGTTGGGATATCACCGATCTTCTTGGTCGGTGATTCAATGATTTCTTCTGTGTCTTTGGTCCCCTCTTTTGGTGTTGTACCATGCTCCACTTCAACTCCAGTTCCATTTCCAGTGGGTTGCATAAACATAGCTTTCGATTGATTATATTCTTCCTGGTTAAGTCGTTTGAGTTTCGACACCCTTTATCGTTAAGGGCTTCTAAGTTTACCCTTTCCAAAGCATTCTCTTCACTAAATTCATTCATACTCGGATAGGAGACAAGAAGATTACCACTCAATTTGTCGGGAATCCCCTCTAAGTTAGGGATCCACTTCGGGGGTTCAAAGAATTTTGGTGGCGGTGGTCTCCTTAGAACTCTACTATGGCTTTCCTTCATTCTCATGTTATTTCCAAGTTGCTCTGGTGTCGCAACTGAGTTAAAAATCGATGAGATGGTTTGTGCAACTGTATTTGCATCCAAGAACATGTTAACTGCTCCTGACATAACCCTCGGCTGATCTTGCTTCCTCACCTAAATCTGCCCGCCGGTGTTGTTATGTCTAGGAATTAATTCAACGTCCTCATTCATTACATCATCCCCCGTCTCCAGGTCTGCGCCACTATCCGAGGATACCTTGTCATCCTGTCTTTCAATACCTCTATTCAGGTTTGGTGCAACTTGTTTCCTTCTCCAAGAACTCTGGAACAGGGATGAGTTTGGATTAACTCCCAACATAGGCGAGTAGTGAACAACATCCCAATCCATCATTGGTGCATGAGCTCTAATCTCACACTCTCTTACACTATGATTTAAACATCCACAGTAAGTGCAAAACCTTGGAAGTTTTTCATATTGCAAGAGAAGTTGCATCTGGTCTCCCACATGTCCTACCATCTGTACCATTTTCAGGGGTTTCATAATATCGATCTCACACTTGATTCTCATATATGGACCAATCAATGAACTATCCACATCTTTTTCGATCATCACAAACTTCCCTATAGCGTCTCCAATCAGTTTCACCGACTTCTCATTCATAGCGAGCGTTGGAACACGATGAACATGAATCCAGAAAGAGCTCCTCATAAACTGGATATACGAGGTTATCATCCTTTCGTAAGGTTCCCATAGCGCAAGAAGAAACCTGCCAAACAACCATGGCTCTTTCTCCAAGACCCAGGCCTTGTCTGAAACAAGACCACGTTATCACTCAATAACTTCCCATTCATGGTATTCCTCATCCCCCAAACACGTTGGAACAAATCGACGATATCTTCGAAAGGAATTTTTCGAGGTGCTAAAACCTTTCCGACCAAAGCCAACTGGACCTGTGAAGAGTCCGATTTAAGTGATATAGATTCGTGTGGGTTCTCATCCTCAGTGAGAGAAAGTTTCGCATTCAATTGCTCAAGCGCATCAAGGTTTGCCATGTTCAAAACTTCACCGATCGATCTTCGTCTGTTCTTGAATCTAAAGTTTATCTCAGAGAAACTTTCAAAACCTAAAGCACTGTTTTGCCTTCACAAAAAATCCAGCAATTTTATAAGCAAAATCCGCCCTCAATTTCAAATTAGTGGACAAGAAATTAGGAATTAATTAAAGCATTTACAATTGTAGTGGATTTGAGCATCAATTCTTAAGTGACACATCATGAAATTTGATAAAATCTATATAAAAACCAACTACTACTAACAATGGATTTTCTCTAATAAGCACTTTTTCATTTTAAATTATAATTAAATAAAAATATAAAACAAACCATGCTAAGTATCATTCATTGATTGGCTGACATTTCACAAATAAAGAGGTTTCAACTCCTTAAGAAGTGGTTTTTAAAATTTCACAATAGTCCTCCTAAAATAAGGAGTACTCCTTATTAAGAAAGATTGACATAAGCACCAACCATTATGGATGCTCTTAACTCCTTTTGTTGATTTGAAACGTCTAAGCTTTGATTTACTTCGGTTTATCGATTTTGAGAAGTCTCTTGACAGCAAAACTCTTAGGAATGGCAGTGGGGTGGGTTGGGTATGTATGATGGTACCTCCGTACCCATGCCTATCTAAAAAAATTGTACCTATCCCTGACCTATCATCTATAATAGGCATGATATTAAAATCCATCGCCGTCCCATAACTACAACATAAAATCCACCCCCGTCCCACCACCACCTAGGTATCCATGCCCAACTCATACCCACCGTACGTCCCACCTGAATATTCATATCACTTAAAATTCACTTCAATACATAAAAGTAAAAACTATAAATAAATAAAAGTTTGCTTAAATGAAAATATGTCCATTAAAAATAATAAGTAAATGGTATTTAGTAAATATAATTTTTCAAATGCTACTCAGTCTCGTTTGTATCTAAAATTTCACAAATTTAATCAGTCAAACTCCTTCAACAAAATCAAGTAAATGGAATCAAACATGTAACATGAATTCTTTCTTGAACTCCATCATAAACTAAAAAATGAACCGAATACCGCCATTACATTCAAAATCAATAAAAGGCAAAATGCTAGTATGATATTTAAGAAAGTAAACTAACTGTAATAAAAGAAAATCCCAACTGAAACAAACTACACACAAAACTTGAATGCTATCATATACATTGTAAGTTGAGACGTTGTGAGCATTTAGACACCTATTTTGAGGAATAAAAATATGCATATAGGATATGTAGTTGTGTAGGTACAAGCCATCCATGAATACAAGTCCAATGAAATTTATGTGAACATATTGTTGTCATGCTTTCAATTGTTCTCGACTAATATTCATGATTGCATATATTCTACTAACAGAGTGCAAATTTAGTTATACTTCCTGGATGTAAACTTCAATATTATTGATGAACTCATAAACTTGACTGTTGTTTTATCTGGTAAACTCCTCTTATACATTCTAATGTGTTTACCAGAGATGAACTTGATATATGTTTTTTTAGTACTGTGTTTTGGGAGAAATCATAAAATTGAATGAGAGATAAATGCAATTTATTTCAAATATATATAAAAAAAACTCACTCGGAGCATACTACTAGAAAAATGATCTTTATTGACACGTAAAATTGTTGTGAAAATACAGATATAGTAACACTTTTTTATATCCCAACACTTAGTTAATGTGTGTCTTTAGCCAGTGTTATTATAAGTTTAAAGTGTTGCAATAAGTATTTTTGGATGTTAAATATATTATTGTAAAAAACTATAATAGTGTTGGGATAGATATAATATTTTCACACATTATATTGTATTTATATAGATATTAAAATGTGATAATAGTAATTATCATTTAAAAATTAGTGAAATTCATAAAATAAATATTGTGAGGATAGGTATATTGTTTCCACACACAACGGTGTAGGGATTGATAAGTTAATACCACACCATAAGTGTCTTATTAGATTCAAATAATCTCACGTAAAAGTGTGGTGTTAAATATTCTAGGATAACAAGAGGTATTGTTCTTATAGAAGAATACAAGTACGGGTGACACCAATGACTATTATCACATAAGCCTGTCTACTTATAGAATATCTTACAACACATTATTATGTTGTATTAACTTTAAACTACGGAAAAAATTGTCTAGTAAAATAAATTGTGCTCACATACAATTGTTTTATCTGGCAATCTATCTCAAATGTTCTTATAAAAGACCTAATAGGACAATAATTTAATGTTATGATATTTTAAAATGACCCAATTTTTTTAGTAACATCTTCCCATGAAGGGTTCTTCATTATCCTCCAATGCCTCTATGACTCTGGTTTCCTTCTATGAGCTCACTGATTCTCCAAATACTGCAAAAACAAAATGCACATTTCATTAGCCAGGGATATTAGTATGTAAATCAATGGGAAACTAATGGAAGAACACTCACAGAGGAAGAAAAAATTAATATGCTCAAGTCCAGCCTCTTATTTTGTAGTATGTGTTTTCATCTCCCCAACGACCTTCTGGGACATTGCTTTTGAAAGACCACATTCACGAGCCTCTGGCATAGCTCTTTCTACAGCTGCAATTTTAGCTCTAAAGCTTGGCAGCAATAGATGTTTAATCAACTTGAACTTTGGGGGCAGAAGTTTGCAGTCAAGCTTTTCCCGGGCATCCGCCTTTGCTCCATCGTTCCTTATCTAGCATGAATTCATTATCCTGTCCAGTGTCAAGTCAAGCTACTTGTCTTGACTCCTTTTTATCTTTACCATCCAGATTGACAAGTTTGACAGATACAGATGAGCCACACATTTCCTTACACAGTGACAACGCCATGTACATTAGCTTGTGCCTAGAATTGCATGGACAATAATTAGCATCAGCAACCAATAATTAGCATCAGCAACCAAGGACACCAAGAACATTAACTTGTACTCCGCATGAAAGCAATGACCAAAAAAATGAATTATTTAAATTAATCCTTCAAATCACAGCACTAAGCTTATGTTGACGAACTGCCTAAGATAGGAACTCATGATCACTTAAACACGGAAAAAACAAAGGGAAACATCTCAAATGATAAAAGAGACCACTGGCTTTCTGAATGAAATTATCACTACAAATCGATCTCGAAGAATTTCTAGGATTAGGCAATTGCCTGATTAAAGTTGGCATTCAATATTGGACTGCTGACTTTGACATCAACCTGGGATGGAGACAACAACAACTCTGGAGCATTCTCCGGTGTAGCTGCGAAAGCAGAGAGGCGAAAGTGAAAGTCATTTCTGGTATTTTTAACGTCAAGCAGTCCAACCATCCTTATGTCAATAGACGTTCATTAAAATAGAATAATTATGCAATCCATGTACCTAACCATCCGCATTGGCTTAGTGCCACTCCCATCTGCTGTAAACAAATATTGGATTATCTCCTGCCTGTGGTGTTGTGTAGAAACTGAACTCTATACTTGATCACCTCAGGCCAATCCATTGAAGCACCAACCTACATGTGAGGATTTCAGAACAAGGATGCATAAACAAAAGGATATAGAGATTATTTAGAAGGATTTAAAAAACATACAGATGCAAGTAAAGGGGCAGCATCCTCCCCTGGTTAAGGGTGAGTAACATCAGCACCAAATATTATTGTCAAACGATCAGTCAGAAGAGGTATGGTTTGTTGAACACCCTGTTGTAAAACATAATTCCTTCCACTAACCTGGTTCAAAAGAAACCGAAGAATACATTGTTTCAAAAAAAAACAACCCAACAAAACATGATTGAACTAATTAATGTACACTGCAGGACTCCTAACCTATATGCAATAACAAAAAAAGAGTAAAAGATGTACAAATCTTCTCCTTAATCTTCTGGGAAATATTCTCAAGGTACTGATGATTGTTAGATAGGGACGCTTTATTGAAGTTACAGGATTGTGAGATAAGATTGTGATAGAATCATATCATCCATTACACATAAGTAAGAGAACGAAAACTGGCTCTTTCAGCTCCTCATCCAACAGTTTGCCAGTTTCTTCAGAGTTTACATTATAAATCAATGCATTATGGATTTCAGGTCAGACCAAAACACATGATATCATCATATGAATAGGTCAATTTCACACACACACACATCAAGGAATTAGTAGATTCGACACAAAATCAAAACGATATCAAGCAAATATGTCATTATTCAGAATTGGAAGAGGTCAGCGGCAATCCGACCTGTAGGATTAACTTACGAAGACTTTCCCACGCGCGAAGAAGTTGAGAACGTAAGAGGATCTACCGGCGATAATTTTGAGCGACGCGTCTCCGTCGATTGCAGAGGACGTGGAAATCTAAATGCCGCCTCTGATCCTTTTCAATTTGGAAGTTATCTAAATTACAAGCACCGTGTCCGAAACAACCGCCGGATTTGAGTTGGGTAATCGAAATCAGAGAACTAGAGCTCGGTATAAATAGTTACCCTGATTTTTGTGTGCACCCAGCAGGCAAAGGAGAAAGAATGGCATAAAAATCGAACGACTTCGTTTAAATTTTCAGGGAAGTCAAAATAACAAAATACCCCCGATGGACGACAACCTTATCGGTAGAATACAAATAATTCTAAGGTATTTTTCTACTTCTAACTATAAATTTAATATGAAAGTGCAAATATAATCGTACAATTTGAAAAAGTGTCAAAATAACACTAACTTTACAACAAAATGTGCAGTTATAACATTTTGTCACTAATCCGGCGCTAACTCATCAATTTGGGTGTTGACTAGAGCTAAAATGACAAAAATACCCTTGCCCATGAGCTAAATTCCCATTTTCTCCTTTCTATCCAGGGGAAAATAGTAATTTCCTTAATTTCTGGGCAAATCTTTCGTTGACAATTGAAGTCAACGGCGCTTAGGGTTAAATTGACATATACATCATAAAGTTAAGGTTATTTGATAATTTTTCATTTTACAAGGTTAAATTGACACTTTCAACATAAATTTAGGGTGATTTTAACACTTGACTCTAATTCTAATTTTAATGTGCTTTGGATAAGGGAATCAGCATCAGACCGAAGAGGCACCGTTTCAATAATAAATGGGAGGGGAATGACATAAATACTTACGGTTGACGATGGAAAGTGAAAATTTATTATTTGAGAGCGTATCTTTTTAGACTCTTTAATAATTATACTGGTCATGACAAACCTTGTTCTTATAGCTTTTAGGGTCATATTATATTTATTTGTGTTCCGAGATATATTTTTAAAAGGTTTCCAAAATTATGGAAATTTTGTTACTGTATATTAAAGGGCTATTTACATTTATAACCCTGAAATTAGGTTAAAAGTGCAAACATGACCCTGCAACCTCATAAAATGCCAATATAACCTTGAGTTTTTAATGTATGTCTCAATATAACCCTAACTTTCATAAACTTTGTGCTGATATAACCAAACTCCCTTATTTCGGTATTGACAAAAAAATGCAGGCAAAACTATAAGATGAAATGATAAAAATACCCCTGTAACAAACCTAAATTTCTTTTTCAAAAACCTAATGCT
>JAULKM010058663.1:0-28421 GCA_032355605.1 Rubia tinctorum
CATGATTAGCATAGTTACTTGACTTTGCTAGTTTTGTTGTTTTTACTTTCATAACTTAGGAACCCAACCAACCAAAATCCCCCTTTTTACTTTCTTTTATATTTATGTATATATATATATATCTAGGCCTATACTCGCTCTTATATGTTTAAACGCTTGGAAATATCTCTCTTCTCTGTGGACGACCCCGACTTGCCAAATTACCTACTTAGTTGTATTTAGTAAGCATATTGGGCTTATAAATTGTATTTTTGAGAGGTACAGCGACGACCTCCCAGAAATCGAAAGGCATGAATTAGATCTTCTAATATGGTTAATGGTTTGATGAATTCTAGATAAATGTGATAATGTCGAATTCTTTATCATGGTTGTTTTGTTTAGAAAATGGGAGAAGACAATGAAAATTGAACGTTCTTGACTATTCTTGTGTAAATGCATGAATTGGTTCAATGCTTAGACACGGTGTAGTGTTTGTAAGCATTGCCAAGCATGTTTATTATTTGTACTTAATGCCACTAATAGGATACTTTTAGGCATTAAATGACTAAATGGGCCATTAGTGAGGTTTTGCGAGAGATGTTGAATTCACTCTTGTAAACTACTATCAAAGAAGGGTAGAAGATTTATCTTCGCAACACGTAGTGAAAGTATTGAATAGGTTGTATGTTCAATGATAGATAAGAGGTTTGGAAGTGGAAATTGATTACGCCCAAGGTCCCATAACTTGTGTTTAAACTCTTCTTATTAGTTTGTTACGTATTTAATAGATTTACATTGCTTGCTAGTTAACTCGTCTTTAAATTGATAACTTAGAAAAACCATCCCAAAACCCCCTCTTTACTTATATATATATATATATATATATATGCTTATCTATATATCTAGAGCAGTGTTCACCGTTGTATGTGAGAAACCTTAGGAAAATTCCTCTTCTTTGTGGACGACCCCGATTTTTCGCTATCTACTTAGTTGTATTTTGTAAGAATTTAAAGCTAATAAATTGTATCTTTGAGAGGTTACGACGACGACCTCCCAAATTTTGGCTCCGCTGTCGGGGAAGAGGTGTTTATTTTTAAGTGTTTAGGAATACTATGTGTGAATATGTGCTAGTTGTAAATATTAGTTAGTTTTCTTTTATTTGGTTTCTATTTGATCGTTGTTTGACTTGGAGACGTATTGTTCAAGTTCTTGGTGTATGGTTTGTACTCGATCCTCTTCACAAGAACCCCTACAATTCGATCCCGAGCTAGAGTTTAACTTGAGAATGTTTAGGAGGTTTTTTCTTGAAAAGTGAGAATACCAACCCTTCTTGTGACCATTTTGTGGGACCCTCAATCTCTATGGATCATCACGAGGACCATGAAGATAAATTTCCAGGAGGAGGACCTCAACACCCTCACAATGGGGGGAACATCCCATTGAGACAAATTCCGTTGAGAGAGGTCATGGCTCCAAATCTAGAGCACCAACCGATGTGCATCACATATTTGGCGGTTGGAGCTAACGGGCATTTTCAGTTGAAATCCAGATTGATACACTTGCTACCGTCCTTCCTAGGTAGGCAAGGGGAAGATCCCAACAAACACCTGCTTGATTTTTATATAGTTTGTAGCGGGATGCTCCCCGAAGGAGTAAATGAGGAGCTTTACGTGTTAAAGGCCTTCCCGTTCTCATTGAGAGATGCCACAAGGGATTGGCTCCATTCTCTTCCACCTGGGAGCATAACCTCGTGGATTGAATTGAAGCTGAGGTTTCTCTCAAAATACTCCCCAGATTCAAAATCCGTCATCTTCAGGAAGGATATAAGCAACATTATCCAATGGCATGAGGAGTCATTGTATGAATTTTGGGAGAGGTTCAAGAAAATTCTTGCTAGTTGTCTTTATCATGGCTATTCGGATGGGGATTTGGTCTACTATTTCTATAATGGTCATCTTGATCAAGACCAAATACTAGTGAGGGAAGTGTGTAATGGTTCTCTTGGGAACAAATCTTCAAGGAAAGCTATGGAGTTGTATGAGGAGCTTGCCGAAGAGTCAAGAAATTTCAGCTCGAGGGCTGATTTGAGAAAGAAAAATCCCAACAATGCAAGTGCTTCTTCCAACAATGGAAAAATTGAAGATTAAGTGTCTAATCTCACCTCTATGGTTAAAGTATTGATGACTAGATCCGGAGCAAAACCTCATGTAAAATCTTGCGAGATTTGCTCTTCTCCACACCCTATGGACACATGTTCTATGTTACAAGATGATTATATGGAGGAGGTGAGTGCTATGGGGTATCAAGGTGGCCAAGGGTACCAAAATCAAGGGTACCAAGTATATCAAGGAGGTGGAGGCTACCAAAACTGACATTACAATGCGGCCACCCAAATCTTTGATATGGGAATGCACTAGGTGGCCAAAATGTTCAACCTTACTGCCCTCCTCCCTAACAACATCGGCCACCACATCCGCAATACCAAAGGCTTGGTGATAAGCCCCACAATCAAGGAGAAATTTTGGGGATGTCAAAGGATGAGATCATGCAAGCCATTGGCAAATTGACCACGTGTGCAGATAAGGCCAAGAAGCACCAAGAAAAGACCGACTCTAGCATAAAAAATCTAGAAACTCAAGTGGACCAAATAGCTCAAATCTTGAATCGAATGGAGGAAAGAGATTCGGGAAAACTTCCTTCCCAAACGGAGCTAAACCTGCGTTAAAATTGGAGTGCCATCTTATTAAGGAGTTGAAAGGAAGTGGAAATGCCCCAAGGTAAGGTTGATATAGAGCGGGTGCTTGAAAAGGAAGGGGATGTTGAGAAGAAAGTCGATGGATTGGCTAATGAGAAGATGAAGGAGGGAGAAGAAATCGAGGGGAATACCTTAGTGCCTAGACCAGGGTCAAATCTTGAAACCTCATCACCTCCTCGCAAGAAATCAAAATGGGCAAAGTTCCCTATCTATAAGCCGGAGCCACCATTTCCGGAGGCCTTGAAGGATGGAAGGACCAAAGAGGACAACAAAGATATCTACAAAGTCTTTCGTAGACGTGAGGTAAACATTCCACTCTTGAATTCTATAAATCAAATTCCTAGGTATGCTAAATTCCTCAAAGAATTGTGTACCATTAATAGGGAAAAAATTGCAAAGTAAAAAAGAAGAGTGGAAAAAGTGAATTTGTCTCAGTCGTCTTTGATGAGGAGTTACCTCCTAAATGTGATGATCCGGGAATGTTTACAATTCCTTGTGAGATAGGAGGGACATGTGTTAACAAGGCCATGCTAGACTTATGTGCTTTCATTAATGTGACTCATATTCTTTGTATGAATGTCTAGATCTAGACACTTTGCACAAAACCAGGGTTATCATCCAACTAGCCGATCATTCTAGCACATACCCAAAAGGTATTGTAAAAGATGTGTTGGTGAAAGTGGATTCTTTGACTTTCCCTGTTGATTTTTATGTTCTTGATATGGGAAGTGATAGTCATGCCACACCTATTTTGTTAGGAAGCCCATTTTTAAAAACTTCAAAGACAATAATTAATGTGCATAAGGGCAAAAGATTGAATTTGACACTCATAATTCTGTTAATCACCCTAGTATATATCATTCTTCCCAAGCTATTGATGTTATTAATGATATGAAGCAAGATGTTTTGAGTCCAATGATGGTAGTTCCTCAAGTGTTTCCATAGATAATGCTTTGATTGCAAATGTTGTTAGTACTAATTTGAAGGAAAACAACAATGGTGAATACCCTCGTGGGAAAGTAACTTCCAACACCCTTTGTGTGTCCAAGGTAAAGCCCATAAATATGAGTTTCCCTCCTTCTCGTGAGAAGACTTTGGTGGAAGAGTGCAAACCAGCACCAAAAATTCTTAAATGTTCATCTCTTGGGAAGGAGAGAAACCCCAAAATTCTTATTCGTTTGAGATCTCCATGGAAAAAGGTGATCTACTAGACATGTTGAGAAAACATGAGGAGGCACTGAGCTATATACGGAAAGTCTTGATAGGAAATGATGTTGATCCCACATGTTTTATCCCGGATAGAGGAAGGAAGCCGAGCTTTTCGGTCTATTTCGTGAGTAAAACCCCAAGAAGGGAGGTAAGTTGTGCCGATGACATTAAATAAAATTGGTTTTGATCATCCGGATTGTCAATCTACACCTTCTATTGATGTGGTTTCAATTTAAGTGTTTGTCTATGATTTCATTATTTTGCCATGTTCTTTTCACGGGTATATTATCTATTATTTTTCATCCATTTGAAGTGCATTACACTGGAATAAAGAAGGAATGAAGGCTATGAGAGGGGAAGAAAAGTTTGGAAGTTGGTAACTTTTGAATTTGAAATATAGGAGACCCTGTCTGTCGCATGTAGCGACGGCCCTATCGCGAGTCACGACGAATAGAGGATTTTGACAACTCCCAGTATCTTTTGTTCATGATTCGCAGCAATTCTATCATTCTCGCGATGAAAATCAAAACCAAATTCTGAAAATGTGAACTTACAGTCCCAATTTTTCCTGAGCGCAATGATTACGTCGCGAGTCGTGACACACCTATCGCGAGTCGCAACCGTGTTGTCGCGATCGCAATGAGAATTAGAATTTTTTCAAAATTTTGAAACTCCTAGTATCCATTTCTTGTGACTCACGATAGTGGCATTATGAACAATAATGGAATAATATTGTAGAGTTTGGCTTTGTGTAGGTTTTGATTAGGCTACATTGTGGCATTAATGTGGTTTTGATTAGACTAGTTTTACTTTGGTGTAGCTTTAATAGTTTGACTTTGATTTTGTTGAGATTAGTATAGTTTAATTAGTTTAGTATGGCTTTCATTAGGCTACTTCAATTAGGCTAGATTTTCGATTTGGTTTGACTTTCTTTTGGACTGTCTAGCTAAAATTTTGTTACTTTGATTTAAATTATTATTCAATGTGCTTGTAAATTTATTTTTATTTTTATTAATGTTTTGATGTCTATCTGTATGTGTTTACTACTTTAGAAGTAATTATATGATTTTTTTCACTATATCCCCGTGTGTCTGATGTGGTTTTCCGATTGAATAGACATGGCCCCAAAGAAGAGACAGAGACCAGGTCATTCTGCCACACCTCCACCTCTTCTACCAGTAGCCGAGCCCGCACCACCATCTCTCCCAAACAAATTCATGGGATTGCATCGGATCACCGGCACATATGCTGAGAGGTGGGATATTTTTTGCTCTAGGAAGATTCAGGAGACGTGCTTCGCTGATGAAGCCGCATTGGAGGCACTGCAGTTGACGAAGCCTATCCTATGCCTCCTCGATAAAGGAGGTCTGGGAGGTTTCCTGTCCCAAGGAGCACCTACCTACCGGAGGTACACCCTCGAGTTCATATCAATGGTGAGATCCTATACGGAGAGAGAAGGAGTCCACTGTGAGCAGTTCATTCGACCTGAATGAACGGTCCTATGAGATGAGCCTCTCAGACATTGAGGAAGCTTTTAGGTGGAGCAATTTGGAGGTCTAGGCCAGGTTTGATCCCTAGAGGCATACACCCACGATGGAAGAGAGCTTCTTGTTCTGGCATTCCATCACCTGGAAGGTAAAGAATGTCACAGACAAGAATAATGTCATCATCCATCCAGTGTTAAGATACGTGCATCACCTCCTCTCCACCACTCTGTTCTGACGTACCGAGGCGACAAATGTTCCGAATGATGAGATTCGGTTCCTTTAGGAGTTGACGAATGAGGGCACGGGGTATGGAAGTTGGGCAGATTTGTGGATCAGAAAGGTCTTGGAGGCAATGAAGAAGGAGAAGCGTGAGATATCATTCGGGGGCATGATCACCCTCCTTGCAGAGAATTTGGGCATTGCTATACCAGACGACCTTCAGCAACTTGGTCGGGGTTAGTCTGTTTGCATTATGTTGACCCGAATGGTCAAATTCAACCTCATTAAGACCTCCACGGATCTTAGGGCTTTCCACTGGTTGTACGGGGCTGAAGGCATCACTTTAATGAAGCTTCCACAGCCCCAGCGTACAAAGCTGGAGTTGGATACCCCGGTGATAGATTTAGCGATTGAGCCAGATGGTGAGTGCAGGCAGGGATTCTTGCGAGAGCTTAACAACCTCCCGGTGCAGTCTGGCGAGTGTGCTCTACCCTTCACCATGGACCAGCACCAGGATGCACCTCACTCGCCACCACAACCTGTTCCTCAGCACCAGCAGACCGATCCTAGCAGCCAGCCCCAGATGCCTCCAGTAGATTTATTTTACCGACAATGCGACATGTTATATAAGCATAGCCTTTATGTGTCTTAGCAGTTGTTAGATATGGATGACGAGATTGATCAGCTTGCATCTAGAGTGTGATATTTACGGGCACGCCTTGATGGCACCACAAGACCGGACCTTGGAGCTGCGAGGCGCATGGAGAGACGCCAGAGGAACGAGGCCTGGATGTCTGAGTATCAGCAGTGATATGGACATAGTGGCTCTTTCTCAAATCAGTGATTGTGAGCCTTTTCTTTCGAGTACCCCCCACTTCATTTTGTATTGTGTTTTGCCCTACTTTGTATACATTGAGGGCAATGTATTATTCTAGTGTGGAGAGGGGATTTATCTTTAACTCCTTGTCTTTTGGGATGCTATAATTTAGCTTTTGTGACGCTGTATTTTTGGATGTTGACTTTCGCTTTTGGATGCAAAATTTTGAAGCATTCGGATATTTTTGGTAATTTTTACATTTGGTAGCTTTTTGGCAATTTAAGATTCTGAAATTTTTGAAAAGAAATATTTTTGAAAAAGAAGAAAACCCGCTAAGTTGAAAACTCGAGAGGGCAACTTATGTAACATTGGGGGCCCAGATAGGTCGAAAACCCGAAAGGGCGGCCTAGGTAAAAATGAGAGACTAAATGTGGGTGAGATGTGAGCCAAAAGAAACATGATGTGTGGCTAGGATGAAAACCCGAAAGGGCTCTTAGGAAAATAAGAGAAAGAGAGAAAAAAGGGTTAAAGATCTACTCATTTGCCTGCGTCAGAGTCATAAGGTTGCAGTTGATGTATGGATGATCGGGTAGCTTAACATCATGACACTTCTTGGGATTAGGTAATTTAGCGGGGGAAAACGAAGCGAGGTATGCAATTATTAATTCTTATGCTTCATTTTTGGGATTGATATATTGGTATAGAGTGAAGTTCGTACTTGAGCATTTGATATATTTCTAACCTCACTTTCTACCATTGGATTTTGGGATTAGCAAGTTAGGAAATGCATATAGGGAAGTGTTTGGGTAGATTTAGGAATAAGGGTAGTGCATGATAGAAACTTTTGGGAATCGTGATATTGAGAGTTTTATGAGGCTTTCTTTTGGGGGGAATGTTAGAATTATGATGGGGGCTTTTGAACTTCCTTGTGTGTCTTGAATCTTTTCTTACTCGGGGACGAGTAAGGTTCAAGTGTGGGGAGGTTTGATACGTCCATATTATACGATGATTTTGTGATCATTTGTACTCATTTTGGTATGCTTTTGTGCTTTCGATGCTCCATTTTACCTTGAAATCTTATTACAAGAGGTGAGAGTGACTTTAGCGCTCTTATTACTTTTAATATGGATTCTGTGAGACGAGGTAATCTTTGGAACATTTGATTAGACTCGGTGTAGTGTTTATAAGTATTACCAAGCTTGTTGATTCTTTGTACTTAATTCCAATAATGGGATACTTTTAGGCATTCAACGACTAAAAGGGTCATTAGTGAGGTTCAGCGACAAATGTCGAATTCACTCCTGTAAACTACTATCAAAGAAGGGTAGAAGATTTATCTTCACAAAAAGTAGTGAAAGTATTGAATAGGTTGTATGTTCAATGATAGATAAGAGGTTTGGAAGTGGAAATCAATTTCGCCCAAGGTCCCGTGACTTGTGTTTAAACTCTTCTTATTAGTTTGTTGCGTATCTATTAGATTTACATTGCTTGCTAGTTAACTTGTGTTTAAATTGATAATTTAGAAAAACCAACCCAAAACCCCCCTCTTTACTTGCTTATATATATACATGTGGCTATCTATATATCTAGCTTAGTGTTCACCGTTACATGTGAGAACCCTTAGGAAAATCCTTCTTCTTTGTGTACGACCCCGCTTTGCTGCTATCTACTTAGTTGTATTTAGTAAGCATTTAGGTCTTATAAATTGTATCTTTGAGAGGTACGACAATGACCTCCCAATTATCCATTCTAAGCTTCTTAATATTCCTCCTGGTTTGTACCTCCACCATCTTCTTCCACTCTTTGAACTTTCCAAAAGCTTCATCCTTGTACTTGAAGATGTAGACCCAAACCTTTCGAGAATAGTCATAAATGAACATGATGAAATACCGACCTCCACCTAGAGTTACCATTCTCGAAAGACCCCATAATTTCTAGTGCGCATAGCTTAACGTGTCCTTCATCACCTCCACAGATCGTGTAAACTTTAATCTTGTGGCCTTGGCTTAGATACAATTTTCATAAAATTCTAGTCACCAAGTTTATCACCCCCAAACTAACCTTGCTTATGCAACTCCTTCAAACCTTTATCATTCACAAGACCAAACCTCTTGTGCCATAGGCTTGCCAAAGACGTTTCTTGCGGTTGCTGGCACATCACCAATCAAGGTGCTACCTTGAAGGACTTAGAGACCGTGCTCTCTAAAACCCCTCATGACAATTAGAGACCCCTTAGTAACCTTCAAGACATTATTTTCACCTTCCCAATAAAAGCCAAGTTGGTCCAAATATCCAATTGAAATAAGGTTTCACCGTAGTTTAGGGATATGTCATACCACCATCAAAATTCGCTTGATCCCATCATGCGAATGAATCCGTACCGTACCAATCCTGGCCACCTTACATAACCTTTTGTTATCGAGCAAAACTTCACCCATATCGACATTCTCGCAACTCTCAAACTAACTTTCATTTGGTATCATATGGAATGAGCACCTGAAGTCCATGATCCAACATTTTTTGGATTGAGTGGTGGAGACTACGTGAACCTCGGAGCTCTCGTAACCATCAACAACTTCTTAAACAATCGCCACCTCTCCATCTCATCTCTTGGTCGCTCCATCTCGTCTATTGATCGCTCCTTCTCCTCGATTCAGAAAATTCTTCTTCATGTGTCCTTCATGGAACTTGTAACACTTAATGGTGAATTTCTTCGAGTTTTGAGACTTCGTTCGTGACTTCTTCTTTCCCTTAGGGCCCCTCTTTTCAGATCTACCGTGAGCCATAACCAAACTATCTCCGCTAGTACCTTCTATATATATCCGTTGTTTGTGTTCCATAAACTTTAATGCCCCAACAATATTTTTTGAGAGTGATCTCCTCGCTACCATGATGAAAAATGTCAATCATTTGCTCGTACGACCCTTGCAATGAATAAAGCAAAACCAATGCTTAATCTTCATCTTCATACTTCAAATCAGTGTTCTCCAAATTGACAATCAAATTCTTGAACTCATCGATATGCTCTATCAAATCCTTCCCTTCTGTCATCTTGACTGTAAAAATTTGCTTCTTTAGAAACAACCAACTAGACAATGTCTCTGTCATGTAAAGTGACTCTAGCTTCAACTATATCTTGGCCACCGACATACACCGTATCGCCTCCTGTAACATCTTGTCACCGGGACGAAGAATCAAAGTGTTGAAAGCTCTTTCTAATACCTTTTCATTCTTGGCCTTGTCTTATATTGTCGGAAGTTTGTCGGACTCGTTTAGAGTCTTCCCGAGACCCATGTTTCGAGATGAGCTAGCATCTTCACTTTCCACAACCAGAAGTTATTTGAGCCATCAAACTTCTCAATATCCACCTTTGAGGTTGGCACCATCACAAAACAACCCAAAAATCAAGAAAACTATTTGTCAAACACTTGTTGTGCACATGAAACAACACAAAACCAACCCAAATATTTAGCCCATTTTTGCTTTGATTCCAATTTATTGAAGCAATTATGAGGTTGGATACCTACGAATAAAAAATATACTGGCATAGGAATAATCATCAAGAGATAGAGAAGAGATTTAGAGGAGGATTTTTACCTAGATTCGGACAAATTGTCCTACGTACATCCTGCTTGGAGAATGGTTCACTAATGATTAATCTAAGATTACAAAAAGTACAAGCACTTATTGCTTCCTTCTTTCTCTAAATATTTTTATCTCAGAGTGTTTGATCTACCTGAAGTTGTTCTCTCCCTTATTTTTGTTACTCCTAACCCTGTCTCACCTTTTTAGCCACTGCATGTAGCTATTTATCACCTAAGGTAAAAAAGAATTTTTTACTTTATGTCCCCAACCCACTTTTACATTATCCCTAATGCATACTTAATAACATATTTGCAAAAAAAAGGAAGGAAAAATGTGGGTCACAAGCATGTAAGGTTGGCTCGACCGATACATAAAGCCACCAAACCTACAGGGGAAAGCCAAAAAAATGGGAAAAAAAGTAATTAACACTCGGCATTCATTTTCTATGCATGTAATATAAACCGAACACTTGGCATTTTTAAGAAAATGAATTATCTTAATTCGGAAAAGTTATCCACCTTAAATACTTGATCTAAGTTCTCAGTTTAACCTGCACGGCTAGACACAAAACTAAATGAGGTAGAAGGTAAAAGGGATTAAGAAACTGCAGAGGAAGAAGCAATATTTCCCTCATTGTTCATTGGACAATTCTTTGACAACTGAATTACAAATTCAAAATGGCAAGTTCATTGGAAATAGAATCATGATCTAGCAAACATTCAATCCCCTCACTGTTATGCTTAAATTATTTAATTTTAGGTGATCCTATTTTTCATACACAATACAACGTGTAGGACTGAAAGTAAGCCACAGTATCCGTGGGAAATTGGGTTAGAAACAACAAATAAATAATCAATGGGGCAATGATTCAAAAAATACAGCACAAAACTTCTTTCCCCTTCTCATCCTCCATGCCTTCCTCTTCTTTAAACTCTTCATCCAACAAGCTCAGGAGCTCAAATTTACTAGTCGAGGAATCTTCATCCTCTTCAGTGAGGTTAGAATCAGAATTTTAGGATCGAACTGAATCATAGTCTATGTCATGTTCCTCATTGGGGAAAATTGGGGGGTGGCTTAGCGGCGAGTTTCATCATCCCCGAGGGGATTGGGAAAACCTCGTCAATTATTGGATCAAAGATCAATAAAAAATCCAAATAGCTCTTGTGGATTCTCCAGCTTATGTTCACCTGAACTCTCTTCACAGGGCTCAACCTGTTGATTAGTCCCAAAATCCCTATCATGACAACAGAATATAATTGATCCTGTGCGAAAGTGGCTGAGCTCTGAAAAGTGAGTATTGAAAGACAGCTCGATCACATAAATGCATGTAAACATATATTTTAAATGGTTTTAGAATGTACGTGTAGATAATTATTCAAAACATGTAGTTGTTAATTTATTTTTATATATATATATATGGACAATATTGCACTAAATATTTTAATATGCACGATCTTTGCACTAAATATTTTAATATTATTGTCTACACTAAATATGCACAATCTTTACACTAAATATGCGCAAACTTTGCACTAAATATTTTAATATCATTATCTGCGCTACATATGCACATTATTTGCACTAAATATTTTGATAACCATTACTTGATTTATTAAAAAAATAGGTCTGACAGTGATTGTCTTGCATAATAAGGAAGGGAAAGGAGAAAAAAATAATGAAGCTCAGTTTAGTAGTTGAATCAAAAATTTGGGAAGTTTATCCAACCTAGGGATAAGAACTGCAGTAAATGTGCAAGCATGCATCAAGTATGACATATGTGTCTTATATATGGGACAAGAGATTTAGGCACTACTACAAACTAGGACTAAATTAACACTTTCTTTGCAACACTTATTAAAAATATTACATAAAGTGTTACTTAACATTAGCAATAGAATCAACATAGTATTCTTAGCACCTAGAGTAAAGTGACTCATCTAGACAATGTATTCTTCATGTAAAGTGACTCTAGCTTCAACCATATCTCGGCGGTCGACGTATACCGCATCACCTCTCGTAATGCCTTGTCACTGAGACTAAGAATAAAAGTTTTGAAAGCTATTTCTAACACCTCCTCCTTTTTCACCTCATCCCATGTTCTCAAGGAGAGATAGCATCTTCACTTTCCACAACCCGAAGTTATTTGAGCCGTCAAACTTCTTAATATCCACTTTTGAGGTCGATGCAATCACAAAACAACATAAACTTAAAGAAGGTAATTTATCAAACTCTTGGTGTGCACATGAAACAACACAAAACCAACCCAAATTTTAGCACATCCTTTCTCTGATACCAATTTGTTGAAGAAAATATGAGGTTGGATACCTACGAATAGGAAATATATTAGCACAAGAATAATTGGTAAGAAGGAAAGAAGAGATCGAGAAAAGGATTTTTATCCAGCTTTAGATAAATTCTCCTACATCCTACTTGGAGAATGGCTCACTAATGATCAATTTGATATTAGAAAGATTTCAAGCACTCAATGCTTCCTCCTTTGTCTCAAAGATTTTTCCCTCAAAGTGTTTGTTCTACCAGAAGTTGTTCTCTACCTTATTTTTGTTACTCCCAGCCCCTGATCACCTTTAGCCACTACTTGTAGCTATTTATCACCTAAGAACAACAAATTACTCTTTAAGTCTCCAACCCACTTTTATATTTTCCCTATGTACACTAAATAACATTTATGCAAAAACAAGAAGGGAAACCAAAGTGGGTCATAAGAATGTAAGATGGGCACGGCCCATACATAAAGACACCAAACCCAGAGAGGAGAGAAGCGAAAAATGGGAAAGAAAGTAATTAACGCTTGGGTTTTTTTCTCTGCGTGTAACACAAATCGACCACGTGGCATCTTTAAGAAAATGAATTATCTTAAATAGGAAGATCTATCCACCTTAAATACTTGATCTTGGTTCTTATGTTCCCCTGCACGACTAGACACAAAACTAAATGAGGTGGAAGGTAAAGAGGATTAAGAAGCTGCAGAAGAAATAAGCAATATTCCCATAATTATTCATTGGAAAATTCATAGGCAATAGAAATAAAATTCAAAATGGTCAATTCATCGGAAACTCATGATCTAGAATAGATTCAATACATTCACTACAGAATCCCCTCAATACAGAATCTGAATAGCTCTTGTGGATTCTCCGGCTTATGTTCACTTGAACAGTCCTCACAGGGTTCAGCCTGTTGATTAGTCCCAAAATCTTGGTCATGACCGCAGAACATAATTGAAGATTGGGCGAGGGTGGCTGAGCTCAGAAAAAAAGCACTGAAAGCAGCTCAATCACATAAATGCATGTAAATAGTTTTTTTAAAATGGTTTCAGAATGTACGTGTAGATCATTATCCATAACATACAGTTGTTAATTTACTTTTATATATCTGCACAATATTTACACTAAATATTTTAATATGCACAATCTTTGAAGTAAATATTTTAATATTACTGTCTGCACTAAATATGCACAATCTTTGAAGTAAATATGCTCCATATTTGCCCTAGATATTTCAATATCATTGTCCAAATATGCACATTATATGCACTGAACATTTTAATGACCACTACTTGATTTATTGAAAAATTGGTCTGGCAGTGATTGTCTAGCATAATAAGGAGAGGAAAGGAGAAAACATAATGAAGCTCACCTTGTAATTGAATCAATCGGGGAGTTTGTCCAACCTAGGGATAAGAACTACAGTAAATGTGCCTACATGCATCATGTATGACATTTTTGTCTTATATACGGGGCAAAAGATTTAGGCACTACTACAAATTAAGGTTAATGTAACACTTTCTTTGATACACTTATTAGAAATTCTACATAAAGTGTTACTTTAACCTTTGCAATAGGTTCAAATTAATATTATTAGCATCTAAAGTCACACTTTTACAAGTATTAACTTATGTGATGTTGCATTAGATCTAACGTAGCACTAGGGTAACACTTTTCAATATTTATGCAACACTTTTCAAATATTTAAGTAAAACCTTATAAGCTAACGTCAACTTTTTAATAAACGTTGCAAGGAATGTTTTACGATAGCTCTAATTGTACTAGTGAGGGAACATGTTTAGAATAGATTTTGCAAATCTGATGCTCCCAAAAGAAACATGGTTTTGGAATAATTGAAAGATTACCCATTCCTTGTTTTTTAGATTTTAACCTATATACTTGAGAATGCATAATTTGCAATTGGAGAATGTTAGTTTTACCCTAATTTTATAATTGGAAATCTTTAAATATTACAAGGTTTATTTTGTGTTCTATATCTATATTTTGAATTAGGGTTTGATATTAGTTAGGGTTATGATTAATGTTGAATATATCCTCATGTGTTGCATTCTAATTGAATTTTAGAATAATAGATGGAGATGAAATCATTGGTAATGATCTTAGAAGATCACATGAGTACATGCCATTGGTTGAATAATTTATTTCATTTGCGTTTGAAGATGCTTCTAAAAATTGTGTGATGCAAGCACGATGTCCATGTAAGGATTTTAGAAATGATGTTTTTAGGGAGAAAGAAGTTTCTAGAACATCTTATAATGCGGGTGTTCCAAATAAGCTACACTTGTTGGGTATGGCATGGGGAAGTTAGGGAACCCTCTCATACGATTGAATTTGAGGACACAATGGTGGGTGATGAATTATATGGCACTGTGGAGTTTGATGAAATGGTTAAAGATATGGAAATGGAGTTCAAAGGTAAACCGGAGTCGTTATAAGCTTAGATTGATGACAAAGGGACGCCTTTGTATAATGGTTCAAAACACTCTATTTTGTGTCTGAATTTGCGGATAATGAACTTGAAGGAAAAATTTGGATGGACTGATAAGTTGATAACTGAGGCTCTTGAGTTGTTTCGGGATTTGGTTCCCAAAGGTAATGTGATTCCCGAAAGTTTGTATGCGGTGAGAAAAATACTATACCCAATGAGATAGGATTTGCAAAAAATCCATGCATGCCCGAACAATTTTATGTTTTTTAGGGGGCATGTAGATAAATATACAGAACATGTCGGGTATGTGGCGAGTTTCGATACAAATTGAAGAGGGTGGGATTGCGGTGGGTGCGTAAGTTCCATTGAAATCAAATTAAAAGACACTGGAAATAGTTTTATGGCACCTCCCCATCACCCCCCTTTGAAGAAGCTATATGCGTGTTGGAAAGATACAAAGTTGTTATGTTTGCAAGAGGATAGTGTTTGATGGGCTGATGATGTGATAATACATACTTCGGACGGCGAGCAATCGGAGGAAAGTCGATGAATATGTACCCTATGTTTGGCAATGAGTCCTGCCACTTGAGGTTGGGATTGTTTATAGACGATATGAATCCTTTTGGTAATATGAGTAGCACACATAGATCATGGCTTGTTATGTTAGTCATTTATGACCTTCCCTATTGGTTGACCATGAAACGTAAGTATGTGTTTCTGTCTTTGATGATATCATGACTAAAGCAACTAGGTAATGATATTGATGTTTATCTTGCTCCTCTTGTAGAGGATTTGTTGATTTCGTTTAGTCAAGATGTTCGAACATATGATGGTTTGGTTGAAGATTTATTCAATTTGAAAGAGATGTTATTTTACACCAAACAAATCATTTTGAATTTGTTAGATACTGAAAGGAGGCGGTATTGGCATTTGAGACCAGAAGATGGTATGGCGACATAGGTTGAGGACCTAAAACACAATTTAGTCAATTTTTAAATACCCCTGGAAAAACAATGGATGGGTTGAAGGCTGGGCTAGATTTGGTTGAGATTGGTATTCGGAAAAATCTAGGGCCAGTGACTTCCAGTGATGACTGTTATTTGCCCCCTGCCTGCTATTCAACGTCGCGGTTGGAGAAGAAACATTTCGTGAGACTCTTAGTAGTGTGAAATTTCCCGGTGCATACTCGTCCAACATTAGCACTTGTGTGTTAGTAGAGGAGTTGAGGTTTGATAGGTTGAAGTCTCATGATTGTCACAACCTAATGTGGGAATTGAATGTCATTTCCATTCGATCAACATTGTCTTCCCACGTAAGATTGTGCATTGCAATGTTTTTTTTTCTTTTTCAAGTCTATTTGTCACAAAAGTATTAGTGTTGCAAATTTGGATAGGTTGCTAGTAATGATTGTTGAGGTTTTGTGCCGGATGTAAATGTATTTGCCTCCCTCATATTTGGACATTATGGTCCACTTGATCGTCCATTTGGAGCTAGATATATTGCTACTTGGTCCATTTTTTATGAGATGGATGCACCCGTTCGAGATGTACATGAAAATTTTCAAGCATTTTGTGAAAAATTTGTACATACCATATGCTAGTATTGTGCACCGATACGTGACAGAAGAGACCATTGAGTTTTGCATTGAGCAGTTGAAGGAATTTGAATATGTTTGTCTCCCAATTGGTGGACATGAAGGGAGGTTGGAAGGTGTAGGGGTTAGATAGGGGAAACTATTTAACCCTAGTGAGGAAGAATTATATGCGGCCCATCCTTATTTTTTGTGCAACCACAAAATGTAGTTCCATACATCAAGATTTATATAGATGCCATGTGAGTGGGCCACCCTAATTTCTATGAGGCTCGGGTTCTCCAATTGCACACGGGAGCATTTGCATCATGGTTACAGGATCATGTATATATCGGCGCACATCCAATGGAAGTTAAATGGTTGGCTTGTAGAACATTGGGGACTGTTCTTTCCTGTTGCAGCTGTGGAAGCAATGGTTTTATGTTTATAATGAAATCAATGGAGGATAAGATTGTCACTCAAAATAGTGGAGCGTCTCCCGTTGTTTGAAGCATTACATGTTGGAAGTTGGGGTGACAACAAGTGATGTGTCCATTTAATGTGCATATTTTTGGAATTTTTAGATTCACTTTGGCGCTCTTTTATCATCTAGAGTGTGTGTTTTAACTTAAAATTTTCTTAGGAGAACTAAGAGTAACTTTTACGCTGTTTTAACTCTTCTAGTGAATTTTGTGTGACGGGGCAATAACATCGAGACTTTAAGATGAAGACCGTTAAAGACCATTTAGTTCATCTTTTAAAGACTTCAAAAGTTTAAGAATTGAAGAAAACTAAAGTGGAGGGGAAACTAAAAAACAATAAGAAGAAAGAAGAAACCAATGTTGTTTTGGTCATCGGCCATGAGTCGCGACACCGGTCGCGACTCGCGACGGATGAGTGGCTATAATCTCTTGTCCTTTTTCTTGTTCTATAAATAGCACATGTTATCCTCTCTCTTTTCCTTCTTCTTCCCAATTTCAGAACTTAAGAACCCTAGTTTTCTCTTGTTTTAATCTAGTTTCATCTTTGATTTATGTTTGATTTAATTTGGATGATTAGTATGATATCTAGTAGCTAAACTTATCACTTGGAAGAAATTGATTGAAGCTTCCAAACCCATGTAGTGAGACTCTATTTTACTCATTCCTGAGCATTTATTGTGATGCATTTATTATGCCATTAATGTTGATGTTTACTTCGTTTACGTTATAGGTTGTTTGAGAATATGAAATGTTTCTATGATTAAGTATTAGAAGTGTTAGGAAAATGTACAATTTATTCTCACCTTTGGCATGAAAATCCAAGAACATGGAATTAGAACTTCTTGTTGGGTAAATGATGTTAATCTTGCGAGATGAGTATGTTAATGTGGTTTGTTATCATATTTTTCCTAAGGAAGCAATGAAATATTGAATTTTGAATGTTGTTTGTTCCAGGTTTATTCTAATGAATGCTTTATTTAGTGAAATGGCTAGGAATTTGGAATAATGTTTGAAGTTGTTATCAAATCTATGGTTTTTCGAACATAATGCCATTGATGAAATAACTTTAAGTGTTATTTGTCTAAACTGCTTATCAACGAGGTTTGCAAATGGTATTTGAACGCCTTTGCAAATTTCTACTGAGTAGAAATGAATGTTGATCTTCAAAATGGAAGTGATAACATTCCCCATAGGCAATTAATGTTAATGAATGAGTGAATGAGTATATGACCTACAAGAGGTATGGAAATGGGAATGAATTTTTCCCAAGGCTTTGTTAATTATGATTTTACCACTTTTTAGTGGCTTGTTGCATGATAGAATAATTACTTTACTTTGATATTTTTTTGGTCTTTCAATTCGTAACTTAGAAAAATCAACCAACCCCCCCCCCCTCTTTACATGCTCTCTTATATATATGTATATCCACATATAACTTAGTATCTATCCTTATATGTATAAACCCTTAGGAAATCCCTTTTCAACGTTGACAATACCGATTTGTCATTATCTTTTTAGTTGCAGTTTGGAAGCATTTATGGCTTATAAATTGTATCTTTGAGAGGTACAGCAATGACCTCTCAAATTTTGGCTCCATTACCGAGGAATAGGCATTTATTTTTAAGTGTTTGGGCATATTATGTGCGAATATGTACTAGTTGTAAACATTTGTTAGTTTTATTTTGTTTAGTTTTTTAATTGATCTTTGCTTTGCTTGGAGACATATTGTTTGAGTTCTTAGTGTATGGTTCGTACTCGATTCTGTTCACAAGAACCCTTACACTATGACCCCGTGTTAGACTTAAATTTGAAAAGAGCTGGGAGGCTTTCTTTGGAAAGTGTGAATAACACCCCTCCTAGTGACCATTTTAAGGAAACTTCTACCTCTATAGACCATAAATAGGAACATGAAGAGGAGAATCTGGAAGGAGAACCTCAACATCCTCATCTTCAAGGAGAAGGCATCCTGTTGAGGCAAATCCCATTGAGAAAGATTATGGATCCTAATCTTGAGCAACTACCGATGTGCATCACTTATCCGACGATTGGAGCTACCAGGCATTTTGAGCTTTAATCCATATTAGCACACTTGCTACCTTTATTTCTTGGTAGGCAAGGGGAGTACCCCAACAAACATCTCTCTGAATTTCATATGTTATTCTGTGGGACGATTCCCGAAGGGGTGGATTGAATGGTGATGATTCCTTGTTAATTGCTTTGGAAAATAATGCTGAAGATGCATGCCTTGTATATTCCATGAGTACTAACTTGAAGGAGAGCATTGAGGATTTAACCATTTTCGAAGAGGTGATTTCAAGTACCCCTCCTCTAACCTTTAGGAGCCCAAGAAGCATGAATTTCTTCCATCCCTTGTGAAAGATCCGGAGATTGAGCTTTAAGCTTTGCCTAGTGACCTCAAGTATGTATTTCTTAGGGAAGGAGAGACATTACCGGTGATCATTTCAAGTAAGCTCACCCAAGAGCAAAAGGAAATATTAATGGTGGTGTTTTGGGAAAACAAGAAAGCAATTGGATGGACTATTATCGACATCAAGGGTATAAGTCCATCCACTTGCATCCACTGAATCTTGTTAGGAGATGATGCAAAACCTGTGCGACAACCCCAACGTTACCTAATTCACCTGTGATGGAGGTAGTGAAGGCAGAGATCCTAAAATTGCTTCAAGAGAGGATGATTTATCCTATCTCGGATAGTGAATGGGTAAGCCCAACTCAAGTGGTTCCAAAGAAGAGTGGGGTTATGGTAGTTGAGAATGAAAAAGGTGAAATGGTGCCCACTCGTGCCCAAAACGAGTGGCGAGTTTGCATTGACTACCAGAGGCTAAATGCAGTAACCCGGAAGGATTACTTCCCGTTACCATTCATTGATCAAATGCTCAAGAGGCTTGCGATTCATCCATACTAGTGCTTCTTGGATGGGTATTCGAGGTATTTTCAAGTGTTTATAGCCCTGCAGGACCAAGAGAAAACCACCTGCACGTGCCCATTTGGTACGTTTGCTTACCGACGTATGCCTTTTAGGTTGTGTAATGCCCCCACTACTTTCCAAAGGTGTGTATGGTAAGCATTTTCTTAGAATTTGTTGAAAATTTGTTGAAGTATTCATAGATGATTTCACCTTTCATGGTAATTCTTTTGACAATTATTTAGCAAATTTATCACAAGTTCTTAAGCATTGTATTGATACTAATCTTGAGTTAAATTCCAAGAAATGCCATTTTACGGTAGAAGAAGGCATTTTCTTAGGCCATATTGTCTCCTCTAAGGGTATTGAGGTAGACAAGGAAAATATAGACATGATTCAAACATTGCCTTATCCTATTAATATGCGTGAAGTGCGTTCTTTTCTTGGTCATGCAGGATTCTACTGCCGGTTAATAAAAAAAATTCTCAAAAATTGCATCTCCTTTGTGAAAATTGTTGCAAAAGGAGGTGGAATTTGTTGTAGATGGGGGTTTTAAAACGGCCTTCGATTTATTGAAGGAAAGATTAGTTTTGGCCCCTATCATTCAACCCCTAGATTTTTCCATGCCTTTTGAGATCATATGCGATGCAAGTGACTATGCCGTTGGGGTAGTACTTGGTCAAAGAGTGGGGAGGGTGCCTAACGACATCTACTATGCATCCATGACTCTTAACGAGGCCCAAAGAAACTACTCCTCCATATAATTTTTTTTTCTAGAGGTGGTATTTTCTTTAGAAAATTTTGATCCTATTTGCTTGGTACCAAAGTTATAGTGTACACTGACCATGCAGCGTTTTGTCACTTGATGACGAACAAAGAGGCCAAGACAAAATTGATTAGATGAATGTTGCTTTTTAGCGAGTTTGACTTGGAGGTACGAGACAAGAAGGGTACGGGGAGCCTTGTAGATGATCACTTGAGCAGGTTGGTTCCATGCCAAGAAGTTGAGGTAAAGTCACCAATGACAGAGAAAATACGGGAAGAGTTCCTTGATAAACAATTGTTCACAATTGGGGATCTCCAATCGTGGTATGCCGACATTGTGAATTTCCTTGTCTCCGGTAAATTTCCTCCCCATTTTTCCAAAGCTAAAAAATATAAGTTAAGAAGTGATACTAAGTATTATTTGTGGGATAATCCCTTTTTATGGAAACATTATGTAGATAAATTTGTTAAAAGAAGCATACCGGATAATGAAGTGCATTCAATTCTTCTTTTTTGTCATTCTTATGCACGTGGAGGTCATTTTGGAGCAAAAATGACCACTTGAAAAGTCCTAGAGAATGTTTCTTATTTTCCTACCTTGAATAAACATGCATACGTATTTTGAAAAGCTTGTGATCAATGTCAAAGAGTAGGAAATATTTCTTCTAGAAATGAGATGCCTCAAAAAGCTATGTTGTACTGTGAAATATTTAATGTTTGGGGTATTATTGATTTTATGGGACCTTTTCCTAACTCTTGATGCTTTAGATTCTTCTTGCTGTTAATTATGTGTCAAAGTGGGTTGAAGCAAAACTCACTACGACTGATGATTCTAAAGTGATTGCAGATTTCTTGAAAGATAATATTTTCTCTAGGTTTGGGGTCCATCGAGCCTTTATTAGTGACCGTGGCACCCATTTTTGCAATCGGACATTAGAGGCACTTTTGAAGAAGTATGATGTCACACATAAGACATCCACCGCTATCAATCACAAACCAATGGCCAAGCCAAAGTTTCCAATAGGGAAATCAAGTCCATTCTTCAAAAAATGGTTAACCCTAACCGAAAGGATTGGAGTTATCGGTTTAATGATGTCTTGTGGGCATATAGGATGGCTTACAAATCACCAATCGGTATGTTACCATACAAATTGATCTTTGGAAATCCATGTCATTTACTGGTGGAAATAGAGCATAAGGCGTGTTGGGTGGTCAAGAATTTCAACCTTGATATAGATTAGGCCGGTTTGCAATGAAAGTTAGAATTACAAGAATTATAGGTGAGATAAAGAGAATCCTATAAAAATGCTGAAATCTACAAGGAAAAAACAAAGGCTCTGCACAAAAATATGACAAATAGGAAGGAGTTTGACGTAGGTCAAAAGGTCTTTGTATTTCAATCCCATCTTTGCCTATTTCCCGATAAATCAATGTCGTGGTGGATTAGTCCTTTTGAGGTGGTAAAGGTGTTCCCTCATGGTGCGGTGGAAATTTTGGATCGAGCTAAGTCCAATTCCTTCAAAGTCAATGGACAACATTTGAAACCTTACCACTAGAGTTTTTGTGCCAAAAAAGGAGAAGATGATGATCTTTGTGATCCAGTTTGTGAGTAAGCCCAAGAATGGAGGTAATTCATGACAATGATTTTAGATAAACTTGGTTTTGATCACCCGAATCACCATTCATTACTTTCCGTCGATATTGTTTCAATTTGAGTTTTGTCGTTATTTTAATTAATTTTCCTTGTTCTTTTCACGGGGTGTGTTTTTCCGTGTTTTTTAGATATTTAGAGAGCATGGTGTTGGATGGATAAAGGAAATAAGGCTTGAAGGAAGGGATAAAATCTTGAAGGTTTGGTAATGTAAAAAATTTTCTAAGTACTGGGAAGGCCTGCTCATCACTAGTTGCGACGAACAGGGGATTTTTATTCTTCCTAGTCCATCTTATTCGTGACTCAAAACAGAGGTTTCGAGAGTCGCGACCAAATCAGAAGAAGTTTTTGAAAATCGTGAACTTATTGGTCAATAATTCGCGGCTCGCGAACGAACTTTTCACGAGTTGCGACTGTGTGTCGGGAGTCAAGACACTTCCGTCGGACGTCGCGACAAAATTAGAGGAAATTCTGAGAATTATGAACTTCCAGTTCAAACTTTTAGTGAGTCGCAAACCCACATTCGCAAGTCACGACCATATCAGAATAAATTTTGAAAATTTGAACTTACAGTCCACGGGATTCACGAGTTGCGTCCACTTTGTCGAACGTCGTGACCAGATCAGAAAAACATGTCAAAAATGAACTTCCAGTTCCCAGAATTCGCGATTCAGAAACATATGTCACACGTTACAAAAGCCCTCGTGAGTTGCGTTGTTTTCAATTCCTTAAAATTGTGACAGTTCCTAGAATTCACAAGTCATGAACCCACATTTGTGAGTCGCGACTTTCTGGGTTGACTTCCTAACCCTTTGACTTATTGGTCGCGAGTCACGACCATGGCTAGAAATACACACCACTTTAGCCAAAATCACTCTCCCAACACTCCCCTATCCTCATTTCCACCCCACAAACACCAAATTTGGCCGAAAGTTTAGAGAAAATATGAAACCCTGGGTTTTAGAAATTTTTAAATTCCAATTGATTAAAGCTAAGAATTTGTGTGGTATTTCTCTTTTCATCTTCCTACACTCTAATTGGTTTGATTTCTCACTTCTCTTGTGCTTGATTTTTTAATTATGTGTAGACTGAGGAATTGTAGTATTTGTGTAGTATGCTTGATTTTGGAAAAATTAAGAATATTATGCAATACTCTTTGTGTTTAGGACCTAATTTGGAATTGAGTAATTTCATGTTCACAGCATGTTTTGGGTGTGAAAATAGAAATGGATTATGCTTGTTAGCCTAGGTTTGAATTGTTGAATATTCCGACATTGGTTAAACATGATAATATATGCATATGATTGTGCTCATGGTGAATTTAATTTGATGATTAGGCTATGTGATGATCTCAAATTGTGGAAGGGTTGAATGAGTAAATTCATGAATGGGCATATAATTGAGTGAATGTATTCTTGAGTTGAGCATATTCATCGATGTGTGGAAGAGTTTCATATTTCATTCGGCTTTATTGAATTGAATAGGACATGAGTGCATTGTTGATCTATCTAGAAATGAATGTCATTGGAGTTTACATATAAGGGCATACACACATTTAGCTTCCTTGTAGTTACTTTTTTTAATTGTAGTGTTTTAACTACAACATTGTTACTGTTATTGGTAAACCCTATAATGGTGCTTGGATATTTGTCATTATATGTTGAATATTGTAGTATGATAGTTTCTAGTGAAAACATGCATGTCCTATCTCTTATATTCTTGTGCGGTTGACATTATTTGTTGTTTTGATAGCCATGCCTCTGAAGAAGTGGCTGAGAGTTACTCAGAGGGTAGGTCCTTCTACCCATCTCCACCTCTGTCCTGGTTCTCGAGCCAGGAGCAGCACCACCTCCAGACAGATTCATGGGTTTGATCCAGATCACTGGAGCTTATGCAGAGAGGTGGGATATCTAGCGTCTCGCAAGATCCAGGAGACCAATTTCATGGATAGGAGGCGTTAGATGCTCTCGAGCTAAGGGAACCTGTCCGCTGCCTTCTCGCCAAAGGAGGATTAGAGGGATTTATGGGCAAGAGTGCACCACCTACAGGTGTTACACTTTGGAGTTTCTTTCTACGGTGCAGATCAGCAGTATTAGAGATGGAGAGCCATGCGTGAGATACATTCGTTTACACCAGGATGAAGTCTCTCGGGAGATAATAATATCCCCGATTAAGGCTGCTTTTGGGTGGAACACTATGCAAATTAGGGCGATATTGGACCCACGGGCTCCGGAGAGCGATAATATGGAGGATACCCAGTTTTGGTACACCATCACTAATAGGGTGACACACCTGGGGGAAAAGAGCAATATCATCATCCATCCCTCTCTCAGATTTGTACACCAGTTCTTAGTGGGTAGGTTACTTTGTCAAGCGGAACAGACAAATGTGCCCAGTGAGGATATCGGTTTCTTGTCGCAATTGACGAGCGAGGGGACGGGCTGTGGGAAGTGGGCTGAGTTTTGGATGGCCAGGGTAGTCACTGTGGCTAAGAATCCAAAGAGAGAGATTTTCATGAAAGGGATGATCACCCTCCTCCTGGAGAAGCACTTCGCCTTGTTATCCCTGATGGTTTCCCACGGTTGGGCAAGGATTATTCATACCTCATCTCTTTAGCGAGGATGAAGAACTACCACATCATTGACTATACAGTTGTTCCTGGGGTATACCACTAGCACTACGGGAAGAAGAGTGTCACCTTTATGAGGATCTCCAGGGTCCACTGGACCAAGGTGAAGCCCGATACGCCCGTGGATGACTTAGCCATACATGCGGATGTACTGTGCAAGACAGAATTTTAGTAGGAGCTTCTGAAGCAACACAGCCAGTCCAAGGGGAAGAGGTTGCACTACCCTTCACTCAGCACTCACCACAGGGTGCACTACAGTCTTCACCCTCTCTTACACTGAGCTGATGCATGAGGACAGCCTCCATAGCCAGTTCCAGCAGCCGCCTCTAGATTTCTACTCGCGATTGCTGAGCATGGTATTTGACTACAACCTGTTTATATCGCGAAGGGTTATGGATATGGATGAGGAGATTGATGAGCTCTTATCTAGAGTCTGTGGTGCACAATGCACCCCCTTATTTCAGGGTAGCGAGGTGTAGTGAGCGGCGTCAGAGAAATGAGGAGTGGATAACCCTACATTAACAATGCTACGGAGATGGCGGTTCCTTGTCCCAGCAGTGATTGATCCCAATTGCACTTTTGTGAGCTATTTCCTTCCATTGTGATTTCATTGATATTTTCCGGGGGCAATGTAGTGTTTTAAGTATAAGGAGGGGATTTAGCTCTAGACTTCTTCTCTTTGGATGGTTTTTTAGAGATGTTCTCTATTTTGAATCTTTTTTATGTTTTTGGAAAGTTTTTGGATTCTTTTTAGTAGTTTGGGTATTTGGAATGCTTTTTGCTATCTTTGATTTGAAAAACTAGAAAAAATGAAGAAACAATTGAGAAATTGAAATTTTCGAAAAAAAATAGAAAATGAAAAACAACACAAATAAAAATAAAACCCGCTAAGTTGAAAACCCGAGAGGGCAATTTAGGCAACAGTGGTAACTCGGGTAGACCAAAAATCTGAAAGGGAGACCTAGGCAGAAATGAGAGGCAAAATGTGTGGAGTGAGATGTGAGCCAAACAAATTTGATATGTGGCTAGAATGACAACCCGAAAGGTCTCCTAGGCAAAATGAGAGAAAGAGAGATAAAAATAAAAAAAAATATAATTTTACTCATTTGCCGGCGTTGGAGTCATAAGGTTGTAGATGACATTTGGATGGATCAGGCACCTAACATCATGGTACAACTTGGGATTGGATAATTTAGCGGCGGAAAAAATATGGTATGAAATTCTTGATTCTTGGTATGCTTCGTTTTTAGGTTGATATATTGGTATGAAGTGAAATTTGTATTTGAACATTTGACATGGTTTTGACTTCACTTGATACCATTTGATTTTGGGATTATCAATTCGGGATTCGAAGTTGTTTTTATGGGTATTGGTTAATTATAGGTGGTATGGTTGGTTATAATTAGGAATTGGGGGTGTGTGTGAATTCTCATTTGTGCTTAATTTTTGGACTTATGATATTGAGAGTTTCTGTGAGGCTTTGATTGGGGGAATATTAGTATTAGGATGGGGATACATGAATTTCTTTGCTTGCTTCAATCTTTTTTTACTCGAGGACGAATAAGGTTCAAGTGTGGGGAGGTTTGATATGTCAATTTTATGTGCATATTTTGAGACTTTTTGGATTCACTTTTAAGCTCTTTCATCATCTAGAGCTTGTGTTTTACCTTGTAATTCGCTTCGGAGAGCTAAGAGCAACTTTTACGCTTTTATAACTTTTCAAATGAATTTTGTGTGATGGGACAATAACATCGAGACTTGAAGACCAAATACCGTTGAAGACCATTTAGTTCATCTTTTTAAGAGTACTTGAATACTTGAAAATATGAAGAAAAGTAAAGTGGAGAATAAGCTAGAAAACAAGAAGAAGAAAAAAGAAGATGTTTTGGCCATTCGTCACTAGTCGCGACACCCTGGTCGCGAGTCATGACGGACGAGTGGCTAGAATCTCTTGTCATTTTTCTTGTTCTATAAATAGCATACTTTATCCTCTCTTTTTCCCTTCTTATTCCTCCCAATTTAGAACATAAGAACCCTAGTTTTCTCTTATTTTTCATCTAGTTTTATCTTTGATTTATGTTTAATTTTCTTTGGATATTTAGTATGATATCTAGTGGCTAAACTTATCACTTGGGAGAAATTGGTTGAAGCTTCCAAACCCATGTAGTGAGACTTTATTTTGCTCTTTCATGAGCATTTATTGTGAAGCATTTATTACGCCATTAATGTTGATGTTTACTTCATTTATGTTATGCGTTTTTTGAGAATATGAAATATTTGTATGACTAAGTGTTGCAAGTGTTAGGAAAGTATACAATTTATTATAACCTTTGGCAAAAAATATAAGAACATGGAATTAGAACTTCTTGTTGGGTAAATGATGTTAATATTCCTAGATGAGTATGTTAATATGCTTTGTTATCATATTTATCCTAAGGTAGCACTGAAAGATTGAATCTTGAATGTTGTTTGTTCTAAGTTTAGTCTAATGAATGTTTTGTTTCGTTAAATGGTTAGGCATTTGGTATAGTTTTTTAAATTTTTATCAAATATATGGTTCTTTGTATATAATTTTATTGATGAAATACCTTTAGGCGTAGTTTGTCTTGAGTTCTTATCAACGAGGTTTGCAAATAGTCGTGGACCATCTCTGTTTAATTACTATAAGAAGAAATCAATGTTGATCTTCAAAATGGAAGTGATAACATTCCCCCAAGCAATTAATGTGAATGAATGAGTGAATAAGTATATGACCTACCAGAGGTTTGGAAGTGGGAATCAATTTCTCTCAAGACTTTGTTAATTGTGATTTTACCTTTTTTTTATTAGCTTTTTGCATGATAGCATAATTACTTTCCTTTTATAATTGTTTTCTTTTCAATTCGTAACATAGAAAAACCAACCAAACCCCCCCTCCCCCTTCTCTACATGCTTTCTTATATATATGTATATCTACATATTGCTTAGTATCCACCCTTATATGTGTAAACCCTTAGGAAATCTTTATTCTTCGTGGATGACCCCGATTTTCCATTATCTACTTAGTTGTAGTTAGGAAACATTTAGGGCTTATAAATTGTATCTTTGAGAGGTATGGCTACGACCTCCCCAACAATCCTAAGTAATGCCCAAAAGTTCTACTTTGGCAAGATTTCAGAAAATTTGGCAGCTTGATTACGTCACTATGCGTGTCCCTGTGTTCAAATGTTAGTAGGTGAATATTAACAATGGAGAGGGCAATGAGGATTTGGGTTTTACTCTTGTCAATAGAAGTTGAGTTGGCTGGAACAACAATCCTTTCATATTGGTGTCTCAAGCGCACTAGGTATTCTATGTTAGGCATCTTTTTGATCCTAGGTGGGAGATAGTTATCGAAGGGAAACGTGTTTTCCTTCAAGAAAAGGAGTTAAAGGAAGTAATTGGATTCGGGCAACATACTTTGGGCCGTGGATCTAAAGATATTATTTTGCTCGGAGAAAATGATCGGAGTCTTCACAGTTTCCTGGGCCGTAGTGAATATGACGAAGGTATGTGAGTCAATGGTAAGGGGAACATCACCCATAGAAAAAGAAAATCGAAGAAGATGGTGAGGAAAAGGAAGCAAAAGTAGTTTATG
>JAULKM010058664.1:0-12425 GCA_032355605.1 Rubia tinctorum
TTTGAATGGGTTTGACTAATTATCAATGTGGCTCACTAATAACGATTAGCATGAAGGTCGATCCTCGTAGTCGTTATAAGTAGATATATTTGTGCTATCTCGATATTTCTCGCTTGTAGGATAATGTGTTAGTTTATGACTCAATTAATACAACACGAAAATTTAATCTTAATTTCTTCTAATTTGCAGTTTAAACATTTGTCTTTCCATGGTTTATGGAAATATCATCTTTCAAGAGACGGACTCTAAAATAATAAATATTTATATTTTAAAAGGTTCTCAAAATTATATGAACATCTCAAACAAACATATCATTAGTTACATTAATTATGAAATGATCCGTCTAACGATTAGACGGTTTAAAAAAGACTTTATGTAGAAGAATAAAATCTCTGAGTTCCACTAAGAAAGTGGTAATTTTCAAAAAAAAAACTTTCACTCAAATTATTTTTGTTTCTAAATAATGCAAGGATTGAATCATGTTAATCAGCTTTTTTTCATTCTTCATATACAATTTTCTTTACATATTTAACTTTACATAAAAGAAGGTGTTAAAAGTGACTGGATCATACTAATCTACCTTTTTCATTCTTTACATTAAATTTTCTCTACAGGTTAGACTTTACATAAGATAATGTGTTAAGAACTCCTAATTAAATATGAACGTTATTTACAAATGACCACGACTCTATCTTGATAGAGAAAGATTAGGCATCTTTCAATAATCCAACGCGTTTTCAAAAAAATAAAAATAAATAATCCGACGCAATGTAGGTGCCTTTTTAAATACTATTGATGCCCTTTTCAACAAACGGAGTACTACTTTTGAACAAAGACGAATAGATTATTGATCAAGTGGATTAAAAATAGTAATACCTCTGTTTCGTTGGACATGACATCATAGCGTTTGGTGCTTGGATTTATGTGAATGAAACGTGTGCATGAAATTGAATTTAGAAAGAAAACACCATAGCGTTAGGTGCTTGGATTTATGTGAATGAAACGTGTTGATGAAATTGAATTTAGAATGAAAAAATAGAATGAGTGGATGAAACTGAAAAAATCTTGCCATAAAAGGAAAGTGTATCAAATTCACAAAAATAACCAAAAATGAAAAGTGTGTCATATCCAATGAAATGGAGGAAACAGTGATTGTTGATTGAACCAACAATAAGAGTAGAATAGATAAATGTATTATCCAAAAAAATAAAAAGGTAGAATAGATAGAAAGAAGAGAAAGTAACGTCCTTTTGAACAACGAGCGTATATTGGATAATTGGATATTTGGATATTTGGATATTTGGATATTTGGATATTTGGATTGATTATACAATGTCCCTATTTATAAGGTAAGTACAAGAGACCAAAAGCTAAGAGAGAAAGGTAACTAATCACTTGTGGAAAAAGATTCTATACTAAGCATACTACCCAAATATAATGGGGAAAATATTTCATAATCTAATCAAAATATTTAGACAATATCATTAATACTCCTCCTCAAGTTGGAGTGTGTAAATCTGAAACGCTTAACTAGTGAAATAGTAACTGAAACTGGCGACCACCAAATGTTTTGGTAAAGATATCTGCTGGTTGATTAGAGGGGTCGATATGATGAGTAACAATCTCACCATATTGAACAAGATCTCTAACAAAATGACAATCAATTTCAATTTGCTCCATACGCTTATTAAAGACATGATTAGCAGTAATGTGAATAGTAGCTTGGGTGTCACAAATAAGCTTATAGGAGAAGAATGGCCAACACCAAGCGAACGAAGAAGAGATTTAAGCCAAATTAATTTGCAACAAACCACATCCATAGCACAGTATTCTGCTTCTACTAAAGAGCGGGAAACTGTAAGCTGCTTCTGCTAAAGAGCGGGAAACCGTAAGCTGCTTCTTAGTCTTCCAAGATACAAGAGATTCACTAAGTATCACAAAATATCCAGACAGTGGACGTCGAGTAATAGGACATGTTGCCCAGTCTGAATCACAACAAACAGATAAATGCATTAAACTCTTAGCAAAAAAAGAATTTCTGACCTGGATGATACTTTAAGTAGTGAAAAAGACGCAATGTTGCATGCCAATGTGCCACACGTGGTTCATGCATAAATTGTGCAACAGTGTGAACTGAATAACTTAACTTAGGTCGAGAGATAGTGACATAAATTATTCTCCCAATCAAACGACGGTAGCGCGCTCGATCCTCAAATCGAGGACCAGTTGTGCGCACAAGGTTATAACTTTGTTCATTTGGAAAGTCAGTTGGCTTAGCCGCAGTATCAGATAAAATATCAAAATAATTCTGTTGAGAAAAAAACATCTCATCTGGAATACGAGCAATCTCAATTCCAAGAAAGTATTTAAGTGAACCAAGATCCTTCATATGAAAACGTGAACTCAAGTATGTCTTAAACTCCTCCATAAGAGTAGGCGAAGTACCAACAAAAATAAAATCACCAGCATAAACTAGAACATGTAAATCTTAGGAATCACGAAATAATCATCCTTACTCTGTACAAAGCCAAAATACGCAAGGGCCTTGTTCTATTTCGCAAACCAATTTCAAAGAGCCTGACGAAGACCATATAAAGATTTATGAAGCTTGCAAATAAGACCAAAATTAGGTACCTGATAACCCGGAGAGGGGCGCACAATTACCCCCTCTTCAAGGTCACCATGTAGAAAGGCATTATGAACATATATTCAATGATTGTCCTAGCCTTTAATTACCAGCAACAACGAGATATATACGAACAAAACTCAATTTAGCAATAGGGGAAATAGTTTCGATAAAGTCAGTCTCTTCGCCAAAATATGCAAGGACTTTGGTCCATTTTGCAAACCAATTGCAAAGAGCCTGACGAAGACCATATAAAGATTTATGAAGCTTGCAAACAAGACCAGAAGCATGTAACTGATAACCCGAAGGGGCACATAAATACCTCCTCCTCAAGGTCTCCGTGTAGAAAGGAATTATGAACATCCATTTGATGAATTTCCCAACCTCTAGTTACAACAACAACGAGAAATATATTAACAAAACTCAATTTAGCAATAGGAGAAAAAGTTTTGGTAAAGTCAGTCCCTTCAATTAGACGATTACCCAAAACAACAAGACAAGCTTTACAAAGCTCAATAGATCCATTAGAGTTATATTTTGGATTAAAAAACCACGTACAACCAATAACAAAAATTTCAGGTGGGAAAGGAGACATAACCCAAGTATGGTTGCATTCAAGCCCATCAATTTCCTCTGTCATTGTTGTTTGCCAGTGCTCGAAACGAGAAGCTTCGATATAAAAAGTAGGATTTGTACTAGAAGTCATTGCACCAAAAAATCTAGAATGTGAAAGCGTGATGACGTAATACCTGAAGACAGTGACGAAGGCAGATAAGGTGAAGAAGCAGTGAGGGGGAGGGGGAGTTTTTAGAGATGGATGAGAAACACAATCTTAAAAATGAGTAGGCAGATGACGAACACGCGAACTGTGTCTAGTGGGACTAGGAAAGAGCTTAAATTGAGGTTCATAAACTATCTCGTTAGATATAGCAGGAGCCGGTGGCCAAACCTCAAAGGAGACCGAGCCTGAGCGCTCGACATGAGACGCGACATGTAGATCGGCGGCAGGTGAGGTGTCCAAATCGACACTGGGGGTGGAGGTAACTCCGGCGATGGGACGAAAGAAGCGGGCGGAGAATGAGGCGGTTGGCACCATCGATTGCCGATCTGTGAGGCGGAAGCGGAGGGCGACGGCAGATTGGCGAATTCGACAGTGATATTCGATGGTGCAATAAACGTGTCTTTGGATTATTGAAAAACGTGTTCATTTTGGTGATCGGGTTGAGCGGGAACAATTGTATTAGAATCTTAATGACTATATTTAATAAAAGAAGCAGAAGACAACACCAAAGTGGAAGGATGACCAAATCCCTGATGCCAAATACTTGCAGAAATAGAGGACCTCGAGACGGCAGAAACTACTGGTGCGCATGATGGAGAGGAAAATTCTTCAAACATGCGCAACCAAAAAACCCTGCCCAACAGTTCACCCACGCCAATCACTGTTCTCGATCTGACGTCCTGTAATATGCATGCATTTTTTGTAAACAAAACTATACAATTAAGGGTAGCTAGTATGTTAGCACAAGATAATAAGTTGCAACACAATTCAAGGAATAAGCAAAACATGCAGCTGAATAATATTCCCAAGATGTAAAGTACTTTGGTAAACAGCAGTAGATATGGTTCCATCGGGAGCAATAACATCAACGGATTCAATAGAGATAATATCATGAAGAAGGTTCTTGTCACTAGTCATATGATAATAAGCGTCAGAATAAATGATTCAAGTTAAAAGAGACTTACCTGACTTATTGTCAATAGTATTTAATTTAGAAATTAAATTCAAAAATGAATCCCACTGGGCATCAAATAGATTGGGTCCCAAAACCAAACGATCAAGGGAGATTAGTGAAGAACCTGGAGAAGCAGAAGCGGTGGCCACGGCAACGACAACAGTTCTGGTTTCAATTCAGTCAGAAACAATGGTGGTTTGGTTTCTGGTATGCTATTGCTACTATTGTCTTCTTGATCCATGTGCCTCAGTGTACCAATCCAAAAATCACGGATCTTAAAGCAAGTGTCAATACCTTGTCCTTTACTCTCACAATGACTACACAACAGATTCTAACGATCGATTTAACTCTAGGACATATGGACGCTTGATTGGCCACGCCATGCTGGAGCAGCGAATGCCACTAAGTCAATATGAGAATTAAGAAATCCTACCACGGTCTTGTGATGCTTTTCCTGAACTACAAGGGCATAGACGCGACTTAGAGACAACAACGAGTATTGGGATATAATTTTTTAACGAAGAGTGTTGTGGCCATCATCTAATCCCATGAGAAAGTAGTGCACGATCTCAATCTCATGATCAGTGACAAAATTAACAACCCATAGGCAGCATTGCCAAGTATAGGTTTTGCAAGCACAAGGAAGAGGTGGCAGATGTTGATTCAACTTGTCCCATAACTTCTGGAATTTTCCAAAGTAATTAGAATTTTTTTCCATTCTTGCAACAATTTGCAATGTCAGAATGAATGTACATAAGTTTAAGACCATTCCAAATTGAAAAAATGCTAAGAAAGATCATCCCACATATTCTTAGGTGATTCACAATAAATGATGGATAACCAAAAAGATGGCTCAACAGACTGGAGAATCCATCCAACAAGAGTAGAGTTAACAAAAAACCAAGTTTCATAATATGGATATTCAACATCAGGACGTGTAATTGTTCCTTCTAAGAACTCCATCTTTCATCTTCCACGGAGAGCGTTGCGAAGAGCTAGCCCATTCACGATAATCATTGCCTTTCAGAATCACAGGAGAGACTAGCAGAGTCAGTTTAACTAAAGCGTGAAGGAAAAATAGAGATGTATGTAAAGGCACAGGAGCATTGAATGAGGCAGTGAGCTTTTTGGCCGCGTCGATTTCTTCTCGAAGATGATCGGTGGTGACAACACCCTTAATAGATTGCACGGTCGGTCAACAGAGTAATGAAGGCATCAGATTGCTTGGGAGGTCGTCGATGTACCTCTCAAAGTTACAATTTATACGCCCTAAATTCTTACTAAATACAATTAATTAAATAGTGGAATATCGGGGTCGTCTACGAAGAAGAAAGATTTTCTTAAGGGTTCATGCATATAAGGGTGGATATAAGCCTATATATATATATATAAGCAAGTAAAGAGGGTGGTTTTGGATGGTTTTTCCTAAGTTATGAATTTAAAGACAGGACAACTAGCAAAGTCAAGTAACTATGCTAATCATGCAACAAACTATGAAAATGGGTAAAAACTACAAATGACAAAGCCTTGGGGGCAATTGATATTCACTTTAAAACTTCTTATAGATCATAGAACCATTCATTCATTCTATCACATTCATTACCTACGGGGAATGCTATCACTTCCATTTTGAAGATCAACATTTATTTCTCTTAATAGTAATTCACAAAGACGTTCAATAACCATTTATAAACCTCATTGATGATCACTTTAGATGTTCAACGATCATCAATATATTTCATCAATGGCATCATACACGAAGAACCATAGATTTGATAAGAACTACAAGCATTCTACCAAATGCCTAACCATTTACCAAACAAAACATTCATTTAAACTAAACCTAAAACAATAAACCTTCAAGATTCAATCTTTCATTGCTACCTTGGGACAAATATGATAACAAAACACATTAACATACTCATCTAGCAAGATTAACATCATTTATCCAACAAGAAGTTCTAATTCTATGTTCTTGGATTTTCATGTCAAAGAGCTAAAAAATTGTGCACATCTCTAACCTTCTAGCACTTAATCATAAAAAATGCTTCATATTCTCAAACAACCCGTAGCATAAATGAAGCAAACATTAACATTAGGAAAACAATAAATGCTAAATAATAATTGCTTCAAGGCAAAGAGAAATAGATGTTCTTACTACATTGGTTTGGAAGCTTTAATCAATTGATCCCAAGTACAAATTAGCCTAGATAATCAAAACCCATAACATAGAACATAAATCTACAAAGAAACAAGAAGAAATTTAAGAAGAAGTGTAAAAAACTAGGGATTTGGAGCCCCCAAATTAGGCCTAGAGAGCTAAGAAATTAGTGGATGAAGTGATATTTATAGTAAAAGAAAAAGGGGTATAAAAAGCAATTTGTAGGGCAATTTTCGTGATCTGCGATGCCTTCCTCTTGACTCACGATGCTAAAATGTCAAAAAAATTGGCTTCCAGTAAATCCTTGTTCGCAAGTCGCGATAAAAATCAGTCCAATTTTGTTATGCTTTCTCCAGGTGAACCATTGATCTGTTTTGGGAGTTCTCGTAGTCGTTTTTATAGTACTCACAAAGACAAATTCAATGATGATATCCACGAACATCAGTTATTCTTGGATAATTCTCAGAAATATGCTTCAAAACATAGATCATCTTCACCCTCTACTTTGCTCTCCTTCTTCACTTTATCTTCTACCACTTTGTAAGTGACCTTCCTTCTTATACCATTCCTGTGAATGGCCTTTTTAAATATTCTACCATCCATGTGAATGGTCTTCTTCATGATAGTCACCAAATAAGCTCATGAAACATATATGAATCGACCAAATCACAAAGGTAGAACACGTTAGACACCACATGCTTACAAACTAGGGAAATGAGGGCAAATAACCACACAGCGTGATTCTAAACCCATATTTTGTAAAACACCTAATAATCTAACTAACCACCAACAAAACAAGCTAAAAAGTGATGTTAATTGTACTAAGAAAACATCAAAATCACATCTCATCACTGCTCATTTTCATCAGTCATTATTGGAAAATCAGCGCAATCCATTGGTCGGTGGAAGCAGAAGGAAAGACAGTTTTTGGTATTTTAGGTTTTAATGGTTTTCAAGATTTTAGCTCTGATAGAATGTAAAATATAATTGGGTGATTGTATTCATCATAACAGACCCCTATTTATAGGACAAGTACAAGAGACCAATGGCCAACAAGAAAAGTTAACTAACTAATCACATATGGAAAATGATTTTATTCTAAGCATATTTACCTAAATATAATGGGAAAAATATTACATAACCTAATCAAAATACTTACAAAATATCCTTAACAATTGATCCTTTCTATGGGGAATTTTCTTCTTTTTTATTGTTTTGATGTTTATTAAAAGTGCTGAAGGACCAATTTGTATGCGTTTAATTCGATGCTTGTTACTATGATTGGTTTTATTTGGGGGGTTTTGGTCGAAATTACTATACAACTACACACTCAATACCGCTTACACTAGTGGACAATGCCATAATAAAGGTAGAAATCAAAGACGATTCCTTTAATTTTTAGAGGAACTGCCTTTGTGGGGAGGTTCTAAACTCAGAATTACTATCCTAAGACTCCCTTTCATTTTAAAGGCGGTTCAAAACCGATTAAAGGTGGTTTTTGACGTCAATTAAATATCGTTTTATTGCAGAAATGCCTTTAATGGGCTGCTTTGATGGAATATTTCACCCAACTCTATAAATTTTAGGGTTTCACTCATTCCTTAGTTTTTTCCCCAAAAAATCCCTTTTCTCTCCTTCATCACATTCGCCTCTTCTTTCTTCTTCAAACATCTGCCGCCCCGTCTCTCCTTCACACATCTTCTGCCCCTTCTCTCCTTCACACAACTACCGCCTCTTCTTCTTCATCACTTTCTTCTCCATCAACACAACTGCACATTGGCCCGCACCCACGGGATCTTTTGAAACCCGTGGGCGCTGGTTAGGTCAAATATGAAATTTATAAGTTGCTCCAGAACTTACTCCTAATTAAGATAGTGTAACTAGTGGTAAGTTTAGGTGTCGTCTGGAGAGATACCAGTGTCTAAGGGTTAGCCAGACACAACCAATAAACGAGTGTAACCCCAATCGTGTGTCGAGAATGACTAGTACTAATAAACAAGGTTTTTTTTTGTATAAATAACAACTATGAGCATGCACATAAAGTGAAGCAAACTATCAATTAACTCATCTTGGGGGTTATTTGTGTAACATGACCGACATATAAATTTGATCCTAGATTCTAATCCCATAAAAAATTATAAACCTAAATTGATGTTATGTCACATTGTGTGAAGATAGCCGGGAATTCCCATTGTCTGTCACGAAGTGGTTGAGCTCCCACTAAACTAACTCACCTCCTCTATAACTAGGGGTGCACTCCAATCCTATAACTCCGCATTTCACCCCCGTAATCTCACTCTCGGTGCTAACAAGCCCCTGCTTAAATAAACCAAGCCCTGCGTTGGCAACAACCGTTAGTGCGACAATAAGCATATTACATCACTGACCTCTCCGTTGTGGACATCGGCCCTAGGCCTAGAGAGGAAAAGGAATCGATACCTTGTGATGAATCTAGGTCAACACGAAACTAGTCGCTACAAACTATGGACACTCATTATTGGGGTAAGTCAGGGTTTCCCCCTTTTAGAAATTTCTGTACAGAAACCCACGGTCCACTGCTCCTAACATGCAATTCCTCACAAGGATAGCCGATTAGATTAAATTCTAGGAATCATCTCAACACTCACAAGATAGATTTAATGAACACATCTCCCCGATACTCAAAAGACTACAATAGTGATAAATTAAAACACCTAACACTCCCAAATTATCACTCGAGCCTTGGAAAATATTATGCAAGAAATAAAAGTATGTGTGCATCATAATAAATCTTATAGTATAAATCATACAAGGAATTAATCTACAAATCAAGCACAATATTCATAGCATGGAAAATTAAGGAAATCAAAGAATCTCACAAATTCAAGCCAAATCATGAATACAGTTACTCCCCAGAGAAATAAAATTACTCTACAAGCCTTAAACCCATGACAATCATAAGAATAAATGTCATGGATCTAAAGAGTAAATGAAGAGAGAAGAGAGAAACCCTAGAGAGAGCTTCCAGCCTCTCTTCCTACCAAACAAAATCTAACTAACTAATTTCATTTAAACCCTAGGAGACTAAAGATACTATATATCTATGTTACCTAGACTCGGATTAAGTGTCGTATCCGAGTAAGGATCGGATACGGTGACACTCACATTTGATATTTTTGTTGATACACCGGCTTGGTCAACTGAGTGTCTTGATTGATTTTTTTCGATACGCCTACCATGTGAAGTATTGTAAAATTTATTTTGACACTCCTATATTTTATTATTTAATTCGATTCGTGTATATTGACTTGGGTATGAAAGCCAATGAAGTTTATCCTTTTCAGACAATAGTGAAAGACTGGATGTTTATCTTTTAATTCAATAATTTATTTATTTATTTAGATTTTAGGTAGTCAAGTAAAAATAATTAATTTGGACATATTTTGCATCCTGATTCATTAGTTTGAAATAATTACTCATAATCTAGAAACAAATCATATAAGTAAAAAAATATAAATGGATAAGTTTCCACAAATTTCAAAGTCATATATTTTCCTTTCTTCCAATACCCACATCTTTTTTAGATTCATAAATCGTTAAGCAACTTGGTCAGATTTCGGCGCGTGTCACGTTTTGTGTTGAACGATACACAATTCTCCACCTAATCTTAGGTGTCGGGGCAACACATCTACATGCAGTGTAAGGTAAATGGGCCTAAGAAAACCAAGTTGGAAACCCTAGGCCATGCTGGCACGGGTCGTGCAAGTTTGCACGGCACGACCAGCATGTCTCATGTAGGATTGCACGGGACATTGTCTGGATGATTGAAAATCATTACCTGAGTGGACGAGCTGTACAGGTTTGCACATCCTGTCCCATGGGTCTTCAACTTCGGTCTTCTGAATGCACAAGGCATGCAAATTTGCATGTCCAATTGTATGGGTCTTGAATTCCTCCTGATCTTCATGCATGGGTTGTGCGGATTTTTACAGCCCGTCATGGGCCCCAATTTCATTTGTCACGACCTCTAGCACGAGTCGTGCCATATTTACACAGGCCATGTTGTTTCTTTGACACTTCAAAACTTGGCTTTTTTCTTCAACCCTTCTACCTTCTACCACGTTTAAACTTGTGACCTTCAATCTTCAATCAAAATTGCTATTAGCCTCATTAACCTACTATGAAGTGCTTACGAGTGATCTACAATTAAGCTCACAAAATAAGATCTAGACGCTCGTAAGGACAAGAATCCATTAGTCTTAAAATAGGCTACAAAATGAAGGATTAAGATAAGAAAACCAACAGTGGTCATCTAAACCACTTATGATGTAAACCTATCTAAACCTTGCAATCTACCCAAAAAATTATAATAAAAGAGGTGTTAAATGCCTCAAGAAATACATGCATTTTACGTCTCATCACACATCCAACCCTTATCCTTTATCACTCGATTCACACCAGATCGCCTTTTCATCTCCAATTTCGTGACACCTTGCTGTCACTACCAAACGGTCGTGCCTTTGTCAAGCCCCGACTTCACCGTGAATGCCTCGACCATGAAGCCCCATCAAGGAATCCATATTTATTTGTACCTTTATTTAATTTGGGATTATTGTATCAAGTTTTTTTATTATGAGATTATTGTATCAATTATTTTTATGGAATTCGTCTCCGTTGATGATTTGGACTTGCTTTAGATTTGGTTGTGCATTTGGTGTCTTTGCTTCACTTGAAAGTTGCTGGAAATCGATATCGTTTCATGCGGGTTTTTATTAGGACCTCTGATGCAAGTTCCAAATTCGGAACATGATTCAGGTCCAATTCGGGTCTAATTCGGGTCTAATCAGCCAGAGAAGACACCTAAAAAGTGTTTTCTCTGCTACGATGAAACCGTCTTTAATCACCCATTCCTCCATTAGTGTTATCCTTTATGGGCACCCTTCCTATTTCTTAATGATGCTCATGTCATTAATTATAATTTTAATATTTTTTCGTGTTTGTGTTTAAAAAAAATTCCAATCTCTGATGCATCAAAATAAACTTCATTTCCTCGATTACAACCATTTATTTAGACATCACATGTTATGATGTGAAGTTTGGGATTCCCTACCTATTAATTAGATTTAAAAAAATACTTTTTATGTCTCAACTTAAACTCCATGAAATATTTTTCCAATTAAAATTTTCAAACTTAAATCATATATTTGAATAAAATATATAAGCATTTATTTTATCATACGAGATGTTAAATTCGTCAAACATGTGAATTCAAAATATTTAATTTTTATGTGATGTTATTATACATAGTTACATGTATTTATAGTCAAATATGTTTTTTGGAAATTATCACAAATATTATGTGCAGTTTACGATGAGACAAGTGAAATACAAAAGGAAGGGGACATAATAGTCTTAGGCCATGGGGAGTGGTAGAGACCGCTAGTGGTCTCTTACCAATTAAATATATTATTTTTCTCAATCTCTCTATTCCACCTCACCCTAAGAGACAACTTAAGAGACCACCCCCTTTTTCCTCTACAGTGGTAAGAGACCACTCTGCACTATTCATGGAGCTCACTTGATTTTTACTATCCTACTCATTAATTTTGCCATTAACATTTAATCTAAATAAAAATTTCCACCCAAATTAAGTTGAATGTGAAATTTATGAATAAGTCATGACATTTAAAACTGAATTTCATTTATACAAAAATTATAAATATATTTTTTTTTCTTTTTTAAATCACCTTTCGTTGTAGAAAATGTACTTAATTTCGTTTTGAGTTCTAATATTATTTTTTCCTGAGAGAACAATTAAAAATAAATAATAGGAGAAAAAATTGATCGAAATTATAAATACAATATTAGATTAGCGAAAACCGATTATAACGGCTAGAAAATTTGCGTAAAATACTTAAATAAT
>JAULKM010058683.1:0-12423 GCA_032355605.1 Rubia tinctorum
TATCTACTTAGTTGTATTTAGTGAGCATATTGGGCTTAAAAATAGTATCTTTGAGAGGTACGGCGATGACCTCCCAGAAAGATGGTCACCAATCTTATAGTGGTGGAAGGATCTCTCTTTGTCACACAAATCACATCGATAAAGAGGACACCTTAATTTGTGAATTCTTAACAAGTGAGGAGACAGATATATACATTCTTGTATTTTTTTTCCATCCAGGAAGTTCTATTTAATGTCTCACTTATAATTCCCTTTCGATACTTGGTTGCTACAAGTTCGATAGTCTCTTTTCAATGTGAATATCAAAAAGGTGGTTTTGAATGAGACAGAAACATGGTTCTTACAGTTCTTGGATCTGGCACTTGATGACGGTCCAAAAGGATCGAATAAAAACAAAAGAGGAAGGAACAACACAAATCAAAAGAAAGATTCCAGAAGCCATATCACGCTTACACAATCATATCTGAAGCCCGCGATAGAATGGCTTATAAGTTACGAAATTATGCAAATTCATCAAAGAACACAGAATTGTGGAAACCTTCGATAAGTTGAAGAAAAAAGTTTATTGCTGCTTACTTAGTCATGAGGTTTCAGCTGCCTTGACTTTATAGAGCCTACCATTATAGCTTCTGACACTTGTTGTCAATAAAATGAACCATCTAGGCTTTATATATTCCATAGTGAGACAAGTCGTGGAAGTAATTAAAAGAGTTGGCTCGAATAAGATTGATTCCGATGATCAAAATATTAATTTTATTTTAAACCTATGAAAACTATATTATAGGTCTTGTGCTGAATGTGCATAGAATTTGTGCTCAATTTGTGCTTAGTTATCCTTGATATTGAAGGAGGTGTCGATAATAGTCAATGACTTCCATGTTTGGGAAATTTTATATGGTAAATCATGTATCGCATCCCTCATATTGCCTGGTATTCTAAAAACCAAGTATCACATACTTGATTATATCAAAGATACATTTTCCATAATTTTATTCTAATTCTCTCCTCAAAATAATCCTAATAAAAAAAGGTTTAAACAACTCTTCCAAGTTTAGAAAATGAATCATCAAAAACAATTATAGAATGTACAAGCGTGATCTCCTAGAAAATATTTTCTTGAAAGACTGTAAAAAGGGGAAGTGGTATGTCATTTTTCATGTTCGGAAAGATGGTCGCCTATCTTATAATGGTGGCTGGATATCTCTTTTACACAAATCACATCGATGAATAGGACACCTTAATTTGTGAATTCTTAAGAAGTGAGGACACAAATATATATATATATATATCTATATATATATATATATATTCGAGTAAATGTTTTCCATCCAGGAATTTCGGAATAAGGTCTCACTTATTATTCCTTTTTGATACTTAGTAGCTAAAAGTTTAGTAGTTTCTTTTCAATGTGGATAGTCTCTTTTCAATTTGGTCATAAAAAGGTGGTTTTGAATGAGACGGAAACATGGTTCATGAAGTTATTGGATAGGGAACTTGATGACTTCCCACGAGTGCCGACTAAAAATAGAAGAACCAAGAACAACGCGAATCAAAAGAAGGATCCCTGGAGCAATATGGCACTTACATTATAGTATATTAAGCACGTAAAAGAATGGCTTAACGGGCTACGAAACAACCAAGATTCATCAAAAAAACACAGAAATCGTGGAAACCTTCGATAAGTTGAAGAGAAAAGTCTTTGCTTGATTACTTATTCATGTGGATTCAACTGTGTTAACCTTATAAAGCCTACCATTTTATCTCCAGAAACTTATTGTAGATAAAATGCATTGTATAGATTCTTTTTATTCCAGATTAAATAAGTGGTGAAAGTAATTGAAAGAGTTGGCTTGAAAAAAATTGTTCCCGATGATCGAAAAATCATGTTTTTCGTAAACCTATGAAAATTATGTTTTATTTCTTTAACTGGATGTTCATAAAATTTGTACAGCAGTTGTGCTACATATGTGTTCAATTTGTGCTGAATTTTCCTTGATGTGGACGGGGGTGTCGATAGTAGTCAATGAAGTACATGTTTTGGAACTTTATAAGGTAAGTCATGTGTCACGTGTAACATTACTCATGTTGTATAGTATTCTCATAACCAAGTATCAACTACTGGATTGTATCAAAGATACATTTTCAATAATTTTATTGTAATTATCTCCTCAAAATAATACTAAAACAAAAGTATTAAACAACTTTTCCAAGCTTAACAAAAGAATCAACAAAAACAATTGTTAAAATGTACAAGTTTGTTCTTCCAGAAAAGATAGTCACTAAAGACTGTAAAAAGGGGGAGTGGTATGTCATTTTTCATGTTTAGAATTATTGTCGCCCATTTTGTAGTGGTGGTTGGATGTCTCTTTGTCACACAAATCACATCGATTAAAAGGACACCTTAATTTTTGAATTCTTAAGAATGAGGAGACAGGTCTATACATTCAGACGAATGTTTTCAATCCAGGAAGTTTGGAATAAATTTTCACTTGTATGTTTTTTTTCCACACTTGGTAGTGCAAGTTCATTAGTCTCTTTTCATTGTGGATAGTTTCATTTTAATGGGGATATCCTAAAGGGGGTTTTGAATGAAACGGAAATATGGTTTTTGCAATTCGTGGAAGTGGCACTTGATGACGGCCCACAAGGGTCGAATAAAAACAAAAGAGGTAGGAACAACACAAATCAGAAGAACGATTCCAAAATCCATATCGCGCTTACATAATCGTATCTTAAGCACGCGAAAGAGTGGTTTATAGGCTATGAAACAATGCAAATTCATCAAAGAATACAGAACTGAGGAAACCTTCAATAAGTTGAAGAAAAAAGTCTGTTCCTGCTTACTTCTTCATGTGGTTCAACTGTCTTTACTTTATAATGCCTACCACTATAACTTCTGGCACTTGTTGTAAATAAAATGAATTGTCTAGGCTCTATTTAATCCATAATGAGACAAGTTGTGGAAGCAATTGAAAGAGTTGTCTTGATCCAAGATTGATCCCGATGATCGGAAAATCATGTTTTTTTTGTAAACCTATGAAAACCATATTATAACTCCTGTGCTGAATGTGCACAGAATATGTGCTGAATTTTTGCTAGATTTATGCTTATTTTTCCTTAACATAGTCAATGAACTACATGTTGGGTAATTTCATAAGGTAAATCATGTGTCGCGTCCCTCATATTGCCCGATTTTCTAAGAACCAAGTATCAACTACTTTATTGTATCAAAGATACATTTTTCCATAATTTTATTCTAATTATATCCTCAAAATAATCCTACTAAAAAGGTTTAAAATACTCTTCCAAGCTTATAAAATTAATCATTAAAAACAATTGTTAGAATGTACAAGCGTGAGCTCCTAGAAAAAATTGTCTTAAGGGGGAGTGGTATGTCACACTTCATGATCGGAAAGATGGTCACCCATCTTATAGTGGTGGATAGATATTTCTTTGTCACACAAATCATATCGATGAATATGACACTTTAATTTGTGAATTTTTAAGATAGTGAGGAAACATATCTATACATTCAGGTAAATGTTTTCCATCCAGGAAGCTCGGAATAATGTCTCACTTATTATTCCTTTTTGATACTTGGTAGCTACAAGTTCATTGGTCTCTTTTCAATGTGGATTTCATAAAGGTGGTATTGAATGACACAGAAACATGGTTCGTGAAGTTATAGGAAAACGAACTTGATGACGGCCCACGAGTGCCGAATAAAAATAGAAGAGCCAAGAAAAACATGAATCAAGACAAGGATCCCATGAGCCATATGAAACTTACATTATTGTATATTAAGCACGCGGAAGAATGGCTTGACAGGCTAAGAAACAACGCAGATTCATCAAAGAACACAGAAATCGTGGAAACTTTCGATAAGTTGAAGAAAAAAGTCTTTTCCTGATTACTTCTTCATGTGGATTCAGCCGTGTTAACCTTAAAGCCTACCATTATAGCTTCAGAAACTTATTGTAAATAAAATGAACTATTTAGATTCTGTTCATTCTAGAATGAGAAAATTAGTGGAAGTAATTGAAAGAGTTAACTTGAAACAAGATTGATCCTGATGATAAAAAAATAATGTTTTTTTTGTAAACCTATGAAAACCATATTATATTTCTTTTCTTGGATGTCCACAGAATTTGTAAAACTTTTGGGCTACATTTGTGTTCAATTGTGCTGAGTTTTCCTTGATATTAAGGGGGATGTCGATAGTGAAGTACTTGTTTTGGAAACTTCATAAGGTAAATCACGTGTCACATTACTCATGTTTCATAGTATTCTCATAATTAAGTATCAACACTGGATTGTATCAAAGATGCATTTTCCATTATTTTGTTTTAATTAATTCCTCAAAATAATTCTAAAAGAAAAGGATTAAAGAACTTTTCCAACCTTAACAAATGAATCTTTAAAAACAATTGTTAAAATGTACAATCTTGTTCTTCTAGAAAAGATAGTCACTAAAGACTGTAAAAAGAGGGAGTAGTATGTCACTCTTAATGTTCGGTAAGATGGTCTCCTATGTTATAGTGGTGGTTGGATCTCTCTTTGTCACAAAAATCACATTGATGAAAAACACACCTTCAGGTGAATGTTTTACATCCAGGAAGTTTGGAATAAGGTCTCACTTATTATTCTTTTTTCAGACTTGGTAGTGCAAGTTCATTAGTCTCTTTTCATTATGGGTAGTCTCATTTTAATATGTATATCAGAAAGGGGATTTTGAATGAGACAGAAACATGGTTCTTACAGTTCTTGGAAGATGTACTTGATGACAGCCCACAATGGACGAATAAAAACAAAAGAGGCAAGAACAACACAAATCAGAAGAAAGATTCCTGAAGCTATATCGCGCTTACATAATAGTATCTCAAGCCCATGAAAGAATGGAGCATAAGCTATGAAAAAAAAGCAAATTCATCAAAGAACATAGAATTGTGGAAACCTTCATAAGTTGAAGAAAAAAGTTTATTCCTCCTTACTTCGTCATGTGGTTTCAGCTGCCTTAACTTTATAAAGCCTACCAGTAAAGCTTCCGACACTTGTTGTAAATAAAATTAACTGTATAGGCTCCATATATTCAATAGTAAGACAATTTGTCTAAGTAATTTAAAGAGTTGGATCGAACCAATATTGATCCCGATGATCGAAAAATTATGTTTATTGTAAACCTATGAAATCCATATTATAACTCTTAAGCTGAATGTGTATAGAATTTGAGCAAAATTTGTGCTCAATTTGTGCTTAGTTTTCCTTGATATTGAGGGGGTTGTCCATATAGTCAATGAACTACATGTTTGGGAAATTTCATAAGGTAAATTACGGGTCGCATCCCTCATATTTCCTGGTATTCTAAAAACCAAGTATCACATACTTGATTGTATCAAAGATACATTTTCCATAATTTTATTCTATTATCTCCTCAAAATAATCCTATTAAAAAAGGTTTAAACAACTCTTCCAATCTTAGAAAATGAATCATCAAAAATAATTGTTAGAATGTACAAGCGTGATCTCCTAGAAAAGATGGTCTTGAAAGATTGTAAAAAGGGGAAGTGGTATGTCATTCTTCTTGTTCGAAAATATCGTCATCCTCTTAAAATGGTGGTTGGAAATATCTTTGTCACAAAAATCTCATCGATGAAGAGGACACCTTAATTTGTGAATATTTAAGAAGTGAGGAGACATATCTATACATTAAAGTAAATGTTTTCCATCCAGGAAGTTTGGAATAAGGTCTCACTTATTATTTCTTTTTGATACTTGGTAGCTACAAGTTCATTAGTCTGTTTTCAATGTGGATAATATCTTTTCAATGTGGATATCAGAAAGGAGGTTTTGAATGAGATAGAAACATGGCTCATGAAGTTATTGGAAAACAAACTTGATGACGGCACATGAATGCCGAATAAAAATAGAAGAGCCAAGAACAACACAAATCAAAAGAAAGATCCTAAGAGCCATATGGCACTTACATTATTGTATATTAGGCACGTGGAAGAATGGTTTGAAAGGCTACAAAACAACGTAAATTCTTCAAAGAACAAAAAATCGTTGAAACCTTCGATAAGTTGAAGAAAAAAGTCTTTTCTTGATTACTTCTTCTTGTAGATTCAGCTGTGTTAACCTTATAAAGCCTACCATTATAGCTTCAGAAACTTATTGTAAATAAAATGCATTGTATAGATTCTGATTATTCCAGAATGAGAAAAGTGGTGGAAATAATTGAAAGAGTTGGCTTGAAACAAGATTGATCCCGATGATAAAAAAATCATGTTTTTTTAAACCTATGAAAACCATAGTATATTTATTTTGTTAGATGTCAACAGAATTTTTAAAGCATGTGTGCTACATTTGTGTTCAATTTATGCTGATTTTACCTTGATAGTGAGGGGGGTGTTGTTAGTAGTCAATGAAGTACATCTTTGGGAAACTTCATAAGGTAAATCACATGTCACATTACTCATGTTGCATAGCATTCTCATAACCAAGTATTAACTACTGGATTCTATCAAATATACATTTTCCATAATTTCATTATAATTATCTCCTCAAGGTAATACAACAACAAAAGGATTAAATAAAAAATTCCAAGACGAACAAGTGAATCATCAAAAAAATTGTTAAAATATGCAAGCTTGTTCTTCCAGAAAAGATAGTCACTAAAGACTGTAAAAGAGGGAGTGGTCTGTCACTCTTCATGTTTGGAAAGATGGTATACCATATTATAATGGTGGTTGCATCTCTCTATGCCAAACAAATCACATCGATGAAAAGGAAACCTTAAATTTTGAATTCTTAAGAAGTGAGGAGATAGGTCTGTACATTCAGGTGAATGTTTTCTATCCAGGAAGTTTGGAATAAGGTCTCACCTGTTATTCTTTATTCATACTCGGTAGTGCAAGTTCATTATTCTCTTTTCATTGTTGATAGTCTCATATTAATGTGGGTATCAGAAAGGGGTTTTTGAATGAGACAGAAACATGGTTTTTGCAGTTCATGGAAAAGGCACTTGATGACGGCCGACAAGGATTGAATAAAAACAAAAGAAGTAGGAAAAACAAAAATTAGAAGAAAGATTCCAGAAGCCATATCGCGCTTACATAATTGTATCTGAAGCACATGAAAGAATGGCTTATAGGCTATGAAACAATGCAAATTCATCAAAGAACATAGATTTTTGGAAACCTTCGATAAATTGAAGAAAAAAGTCTATTCCTGCTTACTTCTTCATGTGGTTTCAGCTGCCTTAACTTTATAAAGCCTGCCATTATAGCTTATTACACTTGTTATAAATAAAATAAATTGTATGGGCTCTATTTATTCCATAATTAGACAAGTTGTGAAAGTACTTGTAAGGGTTGGTTTGAACCAAGAGTGATCCCGATGATCGGAAAATTATGTTTTTTGCAAACATATGAAAACCATATTATAACTCTCGTGCTGAATGTGCATAGAATTTGTGTTGAATTTGTGCTACAATTTTGCTCAATTTGTGCTTATTTTTCCTTGGTATTGAAGAGGGTATCGATAATAGTGAATGAACTACATGCTTAGGAAATTTGATAAGGTAAATCATGTGTCGCATACCTCATATTGCCTAATATTCTAAAAACCAAGCATCAACTACTTAATTTTATCAAAGATACATTTTCCATAATTTTATTCTAATTCTCTCCTCAAAATAATCCTAATTTAAAAGGTTTTAAACAACTCTTCCAAACTTAGAAAACAAATCATAAAAAACAATTGTAATAATGTACAACCGTGATCTCCTAGAAAAAATTGTCTTGAAAGACTATAAAAAGGGGAAGCGGTATGTCACTCTTCATGTTCGGAAAGATGGTCACCCATGTTATAGTGGTGCCTGGATCTCTGTTTGTCACAAAAATCACATCGATGAAGAGGACACCTTAATTTGTGAATTCTTAAGAAGTGGGGAAACAAATCTATACATTCATATAAATGTTTTCCATCCAGGAAGTTCGGAATAAGGTCTCACTTATTATTCCTTTTTGATACTTGGTAGCTAAAAGTTCATTAGTATATTTTCAATGTGGATAGTCTATTTTTAATGTGGATTTCTGAAAGGTGGTTTTGAATGAGATAGAAACATGGTTCATGAATTTATTGGAAGAGGAACTTGATCACGGCCCATGAGTGCAGTATAAAAACCAAAGAGCCAAGAACAACATGAATAGAAAGAAGGATCCCCAGATCCTTATCGCACTTACATTATTTATATTAAGAACGCGAAAGAATTTCTTAACATGCTATGAAACAACGCAACTTCTACAAAGAACACAGAAATTTGGGAAACATTTGATAAGTTGAAGAAAAAAGTCTTAACTACTGGATTGTATCCAAGATACATTTTCCATAATTTTATTATAATTATCCCCTCAAATTAATACTACTACAAAATGATTAAAAATATCTTCCAAGTTTGATAAATGAATCATCAATAACAATTGTTGAAATGTACAAACATGTTCCTCCAGAAAAGATAGCCACTAAAAATGTAAAAGGGGAGTGGTATGTCACTCTTCATATTTAGAAAGATGGTCGCCCATGTTATAGTGGTGGTTGGATCACTCTTTTTCACACAAATCACATCGATGAAAAGGACACCTTAATTTTTTAAATTCTTAAGAAGTGAGGATATAGGTCTATACATTCAGGTGAATGTTTTCCATTCAGGAAGTTTGGAATAAGGTCTCACTTGTTATTCTTTTTCCAGACTTGGTAGTACAAGTTCATTAGTCTCCTTTCATTGTGGATATTCTCATATTAATGTGGATATCAGAAAGAGGGTTTTGAATGAGATATAAACATGGTTTTTTGCAGTTCTTGGAAGTGGCACTTGATGACGGCCCGTAAGGTTCGAATAAAAACAAAAGAGGCAGGAACAACAAAAATTAGAAGAAAGATTCCAGAAGCCTTATCCCGCTTACATAATTTTATCTTAAGCACACGATCTAATGGCTTATAGGCTTCGAAAAAATGCACATTCATCAAAGAACACAGAATTAAGGAAACCTTTGATAAGTTTAAGAGAAAAGTCTATTCCTACTTACTTCCTCATGTGGTTTCAGTTGCCTTAACTTTATAATGCCTACCATTATAGCTTTTAACACTTGTTGTAAATAAAATGAATTTTCTAGGCTATTTTATTTCCATAATGAGACAAGTTGAGAAAGTAGTGGAAAGAGTTAGATGGAACCAAGATTGATCCCGATGATCAGAAAATCATGTTTTTTTTGTAAACCTATGAAAACCATATTATAAATCTTGTGTGCGTAGAATTTGTGCTGAATTTGTTCTACATATGTGCTCAATTTGTGCTTAGTTTACCTTGACATTGAGAGGAGTGTCGATAATAGTCAATTAAATACATGTTTCGGAAATTTCATAAGGTAAATCATGTGTCGCATCCCTCATATTGCCCAGTATTCTAAAAACCAAGTATCAACAACTTGATTGTATCAAAGATACTTTTTACATAATTTTATTCTAATTTTCTCCTAAAAATAATCCTACTAAAAAAGGTTTAAACAACTCTTCCTAGCTTAGAAAATGAATCATCAAAAACAATTGTTAGAATGTACAAGCGTGATCTCCGAGAAAAAGATAGTCTTGAAAGACTGTAAAAAGGGGGAGTATTATGTCACTCTTCATGTTCGGAAAGATGGTCGCCAATATTATAGTGGTGGATGGATCTCTTTTTGTCACACAAATAACACTGATGATGAGGACATCTAAACTTGTGAATTATAAAGAAGTAAGGAGCCAGATCTATGCATTCAGGTTAATGTTTTCCATCCAGGAAGTTTGGAATAAGGTCTCACTTATTATTCCTTTTTTATACTTGGTTTCATTAGTATCTTTTCAATGTGAATATCAGAAAGGCGGTTTTGAATAAGACAGAAACATGGTTCATGAAGTTATTGGAAAAAGGAACTTGATGATGGCCAACGAGTGCAGAATAAAAATAGAAGAGCCAGGAACAACACGAATCAAAATAAAGATCGCAAGAGCCATATGTCACTTAAATTATTCTATATTAAGAATGTGAAATAATGGCTTGATAGGCTACGAAACAATGCAAATTCTTCAAAGATACAGAAATCGTGGAAACCTTCGATAAGTTGAAGAAAAAATTCTTTTCTTAATTACTTCTTCATGTGGATTCAATGGTGTTAACCTTATAAAGCCTACCATTATAGTTTCAGAAACTTATTGTAAATAAAATGCATTGTATAGATTCTGTTTATTCTAGAATGAGAAAAGTGGTGGAAGTAATTGAAAGAGTTGGCTTGAAATGAGATTGATCCTGATGATCGAAAAATCATGTTTTTTTCATAAACCAATGAAAACCATATTATATATATATTTATTTATTTATTTATTTAACTAGAGGTCCACAAAACTTTTACAACATTTGTGCTACATTTGTGTTAAATTTGTGCTGAGTTTTCCTTGATACTGAGAGGGGTGTAAATAGTAGTCAATGAAGTATATGTTTGGGAAACTTCATAAGGTGAATCACATGTCACATTGCTCATGTTGCATAGTATTATCATAACAAAGTATCAACTACTGGATTATATCAAAGATAAATTTTCTATAATTTTATTGTGATTATCTCCTCAAAATAATACTCCAACAAAAGGATTAAACAGCATTTCCAAGCTTAACAAATTATTCATAAAAAATAATTGTTAAAATGTACAAGCTTGTTCTTCTAGAAAAAAATAGTCACTAAAGACTGTAAAAAAGGGGGAGTGGTATGTCACTCTTCATGTTCGGAAATATGGTCGCCCATATTATAGTGGTGGTTGGATCTCTCTTTGTCACGAAAATCACATCGATGAAGAAGACACCTTAATTTATGAATTCTTAAGAATTTAGGAGACAAATATATACATTTAGGTTAATGTTTTCCATCCAGGAAGTTCAGAATAAGGTCTCACTTATTATTCCTTTTTGATACTTTATAGCTACAAGTTCATTATTCTCTTTTCAATGTGGATAATCTCTTTTCAATATGGATATTATAAAGGTTGTTTTGAATGAGATCGAAACATGGTTCATGAAGTTATTGGAAGAGGCACTTGATGATGGCCGTCGAGTGTCGAATAAATAGAAGAGGCAAGAACAACACAAATGGAAGAAGGATCTTAATAGCCATATCGCACTTACATTATAGTATATGAAGCACACAAAATAATGGTTTGACAGGCAATGAAACAACGTAGATTATTCAAAGAACGCGGAAGTTGTGGAAACCTTCGATAAATTGAAGAAAAAATCTCTTCTTGATGTGTCAATTTTATACATTTATTTTTGGGGAATTTTTGGATTCTGTTTTGTATACTTTTGTACTCTAGATGTGGTATTTTGCCTTGAAATTCTCTAAGATGAGTTAAGACCGACTTTACGCTTTTATTACTCTTCTAGGGGATTTTGTGTGACAAGGCAAATACTGGAAGACTTTGAAGACTATCTTTGAAGATTTGAAGACTACATTTTGAAGACAATAAAGACCTTGAAGAAGGGAATATGAGACAAATACAATTAGACCAAGAAAGAAGATAAAATTTGAGAGCAGAGTACTCTGACCGTCATGAGTCCCAATGGTACTCTGCCATCGCGAGTCACGACGGTGATTGGCCCAGACATATTTTTGGACTTTTTGTACTATAAATACTCTCTATTTTGCTTCTTTTCTACTTGCTTCTTCCCCCGAATCTACAGTAGCAAAACCCTAGTTTATCATCTTTTTTTATCTTGAATTTATGTTTGATTTTCTTTTGTTGTTTAGTATGAACTCTATTAGCTAAACTTAACCTTGGGAGAAATTGATTAAGGCTTCCAAGCCCATGTATTGAGATCTATTTGTAAGAAATTTAATGCTTTGCTATTTTGTGTTTATTGTTCTTGAATTTGGTTGTTAAATACTTTAATGGTATTGGAAGTTTGAGTATATGAATTGCTTGTATGATTGTGTGTTAGGGTTTGGAGAAATTAGCCAATTCTCCTTTCTTTTGATATGAAATCCAAGAGCATGAATTAGAGCTTCTGATGTTGTTGATGATTTGATAAATGCTAGATAAATGTGATAATGTCGAATTCTTTATCATGTTTGTTTTGTGTAGAAAATAGGAGAAGTTTATAAACGTTGAACGTTTTTGACTAATCTTGTGTAAATGCATGAATTGGTTCAATGCTTTGACACACTGTATTGTTTATAAGTGTTACCAAGCTTGTTGATTCTTTGTACTTAATTCTACTAATGGGATACTTTAGGCATTGAACAACTAAAAGGGTCATTAGTCGAGAGATGTCGAATTCACTCTTGTAAACTACTATCAAAGAAGGGTAGAAGATTTATCTTCACAACAAGTAGTGAAA
>JAULKM010058694.1:0-12422 GCA_032355605.1 Rubia tinctorum
TAGAAAAGCTATTTTTACATCCATTTGATGTATTTCTAGATTGCGTATAGCCGTGATTGCTATTAGAATTCTAATAGAAGTTATTCTCATAACCGGAGAATAGGTGTCAAAGAAATCCAAGCCTTCTTTTTGCCTAAATCCTTGCACCAGAAGCCTAGCCTTGTACTTCTCTATTGAGCCATCTGTTTGTATTTTCTTTTGAAAATCCACTTACTCCCCAAAGCTTTTGAACCTGATGGCAAATCTGTTAACTCCCACGTATGGTTTTGCATAATGGAATCAATTTCACTGTTCACCGCTTCCTTCCACGAAGGTGTAACCGGTGTAGACATGGCTTCCTTAAATGTTCTAGGATCATTTTCTAATAGATAAGTCATTTCAAATCCAGGACCAAATGATTTTTCCTCTCTAGCTCTCTTGCTACGTCTAGGTTCATCACTGTCTTCTTCTGTTTGTTGACTAGAAGTACTTGCTTCTTGTTCTTCACGAGTCCATTTATGACTTACTTTGTCCTTGCACGGGAACACATTTTCGAAGAAGGATGAATTTCTTGATTCCATTATTGTATTTGCGTGTATATCTGGTAAATCAGACTTGTACACCAAGAATCAATAATCACTACTATTGTGTGCATACTCGATGAAAATACAGTCAAGGTTTTAGGTCCAATTGTATCATTTTTAGGAGGTGGTACTGTCACTTTTGCTAGGCACCCCACACTTTTAGGCATTTGTACGAAGGTACATTACCATTCCATAACTCACAAGACATCTTTCCAGTCACATTATGTGGTATCTTGTTGAGAATGTAGTTGGAGGTTAGTATAGCCTCCCCTCACATGTTCTGGGATAACCCAGATTCTTGCAACATTGTTTTCATCATCTCTTTGAGATTTTGGTTATTTCATTTCGCAACTCTGTTAGATTCAGGTGAGTAGGGAGCGGTAGTTTGATGAACAATGCCATTTTCTCTACAGAACGCATTGAAAGGTTCGTTATACTCACCTCCCCTATCACTTCAGATAATTTTAATTGTTCTACTAAGTTGGTTCTCAACTTCCAACTTGTACTCTTTGAACTTTTCCAAAGCTTCGTATTTGCACGTAATAGATACACATAGCAATATCTTGTGCAATCCTCTATGAAAGTCATAAAATACTTTTTACCCCCTCTAGTTTGCACAAACTTAAAATCACATAGATCTGTGTGAATTAAGCCTAGAGGTTCGGTTGTCCTCTCCACATGTGGGGATGGTGTTTTCGTGAGTTATGCATGTACGTAGACTTCACATTTGTCCTTACTTGTTTTGCATTTTGGAATCATGTTCATGCTCATTAGTCTATTAATAGATTTATAATTCATATGTCCCAATATTCCATGCCAAATGTTAAAAGACTCAACGACATAAGCAAAAGCATTATTCTTATTCATTTAAGAATCGGTTACATAAGCTTTTGGGATGACTGTCCCTACATTCATTTTGACCGGTCCATATTTCACATACCTATTTCCCACATACACCCATTCTTAGAGATGACTAACTTATCAGACACTAGCTTGATCATAAACCCATTCTTGGAGAGGAGAGTGCCCGAGATCATATTCTTGCGAATGTCTAGCACATACAGGACATTGTTGAGTGTCAGCTCCTTTTCGAAAGTCATCTTCAACACAACCTTCCCTTTACCTTCAGCTGTTGAAGTGGCGGAGTTTCCCATGAAGATTTTCTCTTCAGTATTGCTCTTCAGATATGTTGTGAACATACCCCTATCTGAGCAGATGTGTCTAGTGGAACCTGTATTATACCACCACTCCTTTGGATTACTCCCAACCATGTTTACTTCAGTCATCACATCTGAGAACTGTCCTTTGGTTAGGTTGGCTACAACCTTTCCCTTCCTATGGTCGACCTAGCTGTGACATTTGTCCACCTTGTACCCAATCTTGTGACACTTGTGGCATTTTCCGCTGAACTTCTTGGCGGTTTACTTCTTAAAGCTGCTCAAGTTTTGGGGTTGAAATTTTTTTATTCCCCTTATGCTCCGCAGGATTTACTTTCTGCTCAGGTTCCACCCCATCTGCCTTTCAGTTGGTTGACTCAATTTGAAACTTGACAATTAAGTCCTTGACTTTCATTGCATTCTGTTTGTGCAACATATAATGCTTGAATTTATCCCACTTTGGAGGAAGCTTCTCAAGGAAGGCATCTACTTGAAAGGTTTCACAAATGTTCAAGCCTTCAGCTCTAACCTCATGGGTGATAAGTTTCAGCTCTTCAACCTGCTCCATGATCGTCCTTGAGTCTACCATTTTGTAGTTCAAGAACCTTGACACTGCATGCTTCTTTGTGCCCGCATCTTCATAATTATATTTCTTGTGCAAGGCCAGCCACAAATATTTACTCGTTTTCTCAATAATGTACACATTGTACAACGAGTCAATCATTTGCGCTATTATGTATCCCTTGCTCATGTAGTCCCCTTGAATCCAATTATCAATACTTGCCTGGGCGTACACATTATTGTTATCCGGAGCAATGACATGTTTGTCCTCCTGGAGGTACTTGTCTAGATTCACCGTGGCCAAGAAGAATTGCATCTTTTGACTCCAAATCTTGAATCTCGTTCCATCAAACTTGTCGGTCACCCGCCTGTTGAGCATTTGGCAATGCCAGCAATATATACGTAATTTGATGAACATATTTCTCCACCATAGGTCTGACAGCCCCGGGCTAAACTACTGGGGGTTGGCCTATTGGTAAATCAACTAGTGGTAGACCACTCCCAAACTGAATTTGGGGAGTCAACTCACCAAAGTTTCCAGTATTGACACACTCATTTTCCATTTTTCACAAATCTATGTTTTTCAACAATGAAACAAATTATTAATGACTTTATAACAGATTTAAAACACTTTTATAGAATTTCCTCAAAATTCCCAGGTAAGGCTTGTGGAGGTACACAATGTCTCCTTAAAATCACCAGTCTCCTTAGACATAGTTTTTCTTGGTTATTCAGTAAAATTCGCTTTAAAATATCTTTTCAAAAAATTTCCTCAATTTTGGCATACAAATGTTCATTTTCCAATTTTTCAAGATTTGAAGTTTTAATACTCTAGCAATAATGAATCGTAGTAATTGTCCTTATTTCAAAAATCATTACAAAATTCAGAACTAATTCCAAATTTCAATTTTCAATTTTAAGATTTGAAATTAATTAGAATGTTACGAATTAATCTGAATTATTCCTCCTTTAATTAGAATCATAATAAGCGGTTTATTTTGAAAAATTGACCAAATTAATTGTCATTAAGTGAAAGAACGTTACAAAATTCAGAACTAACTATAATTAAAATTAATTCAAAATTAAATAATGTAAATTATTACTAGTAGACCAATATGTTACTACGTTAATACATGTCTGTTATATGCACAAGTGAGATTCAACCTATAATTTTTTACGACTCATAAAATTTCAAAAAATAACAAACTAGAATCACAAAACTTCTCCTAAATGAGCTACTTAGAAAAACAAAAGTAGATTTTCTGAACTCTCTTCATAAGATTATGACACAGTTACAATAAGTAATAATGCTAATTTAAGTGTTTTCCATGTAAAACCTTCTGAATCACAGTTCTTTTTAGCCGAAATTCACTGACTAATATTGCATACAAGATTTAGAACAACTTAGTTTAAGCAAATTAGTATGATAAACTAAGAACCATAAACATACTGAACTAAGTTTAAGAGTTTAAAAAATTTTTAATAACTTTTTACTACTAATTCTATTAAAAATTTCACAATACCAGATTGTTTAGTTATGAGAACTTTAGGTAAAATTTGTTTTTCAATATTTAGATTTTTAGAATCTAAATTCCAATTTAACTAGACAATAAGTTATGAGCATACATAACAGAATTCAGTAAATGAAATGGGAGTAGAGAAATTATACCAACAGAAACGATTGTTTGAAATTGATGCAGAGTTGAGATTAATAACTTTGTCCTTAATTTTGAAAATGCTGACGGTTCAATGGCATTCCGAATTCCAGGATACAAGTGCTACACTTTCTGCTCTGCACAACTTAGTAGCAGAAATCGATGAACCAATTTAGCGCCTTATTCTAAGACGCACAAAGAATGAAGAACGAAGAATGCGAAGAACACAAAGAACGAAGGAAAAAAAGGATGAGAGGAGGATTGTATTCTTGGCGTGTCTTAGAATGAGGCTAGAGGCAGTCTTTTATAGGCAAAGGTGCACTGACGGCTAGGAGGGAATCGTGAAACAATCCACTCCTCTTCAATTCTAAAGAGAACAATCCACACCCTACAATGAAAAGGGAGGAAGACAAGGAGAGCATTTTATGCCTCTGCAATTAGGAGGGTTGACCGGTTTAAAAATCAAATTCTAAAATGATCTACTCAAACCGAACATTCCCGAGACCTGAGACCCGACCCGGTCAAGGTCTCCTAAACTACTAGTTGATATTCCCAGTATTTTCATACTATCCTTTATACTAACCATATTTCCTTCCCATTTCCAATGTGGTATTTTCTAGAAGCCCAAAATATTACTCTTTAAGTAATCAATTTGGAGTCCTCATTTCTCATTCAAATGGAACCCGAATTTAACATATGAGTACAATACAATATAGTACTCGCAAAGATGAAACCAACTCTCTTTTATTCAGGCACAAAAGTGGTCGGAGCCCACCGGAATCTCGCTCGAAAAATTTGGTTCCAACAACCCTTTCTCACACCGTTCCTGTGCTTCCTACAGATTCACCGAACATTTGTGATTGGAAAACCCTTGTTGTTGTGAGCTAGAGATGGCCCAAGAGTTCCTGATGTAGGTGGCCCAACTGTGATAGGAGTTTTGAAGTTGCTACTTGGACTTCCACTGAGGTTGTTGCGTTCTTCCATTAATCTGGCTACGCCGACTGCCTCAATTAATTTTTTGGTTGTTTAAGCTTAACATCCAAGTGTATGCCAACTTTTAGCCCTGCAATGAAATAACCGACAAGAAAATTCTCTGGAAGATCGTCAACCTGATGAGACAATTTTTCAAAAGTCTGCTGATAAACCATCACGGTAGAAGTTTGACGAAGCAGAGTAAGAGCTCAGATGGATATTTATATTCTATTGGTCCAAATCGTGTCAAAAGGGCTTTGTTGAATTCATTCTAAGTTTGAGGGTCATGGAACTTGTTAAGCGAACGATGCCATTGAAGGGTTGTGCCTTCCAAATGAAAAGAGGCTAACCACACATGTTGATCAACATTAATGGAATGAAAGTCAAAATATTGTTCTGCCTTATACAACCATCCATGAGGATCTTCTCCAGTAAATTTGGAAAATTGCAGTTTTAGGTTTGTGGATGGGTTTAGATGGTTATTCACCGGCGGTTAAGGATTGGTAATTTGGTTTGGATGGTTTTGGTTAAGGGATAAGGAATTGGGTAGTGTTACCATGACTTGGATAGTGGTTTGAAGTTGGTTAACGCTTCTACAAAGTTGATTCATAGTACCTTGCAATTCTTCAATACTTGATTCATGACTACCAAGAATGTCTTGAACTTCATTGCAAAATTTGGCATTAATTTACTGACGAATGTCCATGGAAAGTGCTCTGATACCAAATGATACGATTCAAGAGTGTTAAGCTCGAAGGGAATGATATATTTGAGGCTGTTAAGCTTGAATTTTATTGAAAATAACGAATTCAGATTGGAATGGAAGATAAGATATATTTTTCAGCATACCAATGATTACAACAAAACACACTATTTATAATAGCGCGGTGAAAGAAACACATAAATTACGTGGCCAACCACATTTCGTATATGGGCGATTTCTCACGTTCTAACTAACAGTAATTTTGTTAGGTGGAGAATAACGCTGTAAGTGAATAATAAACATAGCAAGTGGATTGAGTACATGTAGTAGTGGTCGAGTGGAATGCAACACATATTGCATCACGTATCATTTTAGTCCGGTGACCGGTTCACCCAAAAACACTTGTCGATTTATCTTATACCAAATCACAACGCCGCTGCATGTTTCAGTGCTTTCACCAGGCAGTTGCCACACATCTACCAGCTTCATCTACTCCTAAGTATGTTAATTTCACATCCTCTATCAGAATTGTAAGATCAAATTGTTTTAGCTCCTTACATGTTTCAATTGTTTTTAGTTTTTCCTCCAGATGTTTGATCTCACCCATGGTTTTTTATCTGCTCTTGTTAATTTTTACCTGCATTGAAAATTAGTTCGGTTAATTTAGTGAGTTTCTTATTTATGATCTTTCGCTGAACAAATCTTCCTTCTTACGCCCATCAACCATTTGATTTTTTGCAACAACATAAATATATATACTTGTTCGTAGCTAACTTGAACATTTTGCTGAGCAGGTATGAAATTGTTTGTAAACCTAATAGTCGTATATATTTCAGTTTGCTTGTTTTTTAGACCATATTTATAACGACCTAAATGTAGTGCGGTAATAACAGGACCTTTGCACATTTAGGCTTAAAAGTTAATACTATGAAGTACAACTACTATGCATGGTGTAGTAGTTGTAGTGACGTCATTTGACATGGAACATGTTCGCCTGAAGCATGAATATTAGGCGAGATTGCAGGGTAACAGAAGGACGCAAGGTTTCTGGTGTAGAAATAATGTGATATTGCAATTTTAGCTTTGTCTTTCAAGGGTATTTACTTTCTTTTATTACTAAAATATGATGGATAGATACTGACTGGTGAAGATCTGTATGATCAATAAATATCCTGGGTTGTAAATCAGGTTGTGGGTCAAGTTATTCGCCATATACATGATTATAGTGCTATCATTTTTCCAATGAATGGTTAATTTTATGAACTTTGTACCAAAACTTTCCCAAACTGCCTTAATTGACTGAAATGGCCGAGTTTTTTAGATTGCTTAATCTGGTGTTAAATGAAGCTAGGTTTTCTTTGTTTAAGATTACTTGATTTTCTTAGTTTCTATACAAGGTCTTGAGACATGGTGAAAAAGCTTTATAAATAACAGGTTCACTCTATAATTTGTATAGTTGTACACCATATCTTTAAGGAAGGAGGTAGAGGTAGGTTATAGAGTATCCCTTCATAATTTTGGGTGGAGAAAAGGTAGTATGCAATTAGAATCGTAGGATTCTTATGTTAGATTAGAAAGTCAAACAGATGATGATGATAAGCATAGAGAACTGATAATGAGTTGGAAGGAACCCCATGTCTACCTATTTGTGTAATTTGACGGCACTATGGCAAAAAATTCCTTAAGATCCAACAAAATGCAAGACAGATGGACTCTCATTTGTTTGCAATAATTTTTCTATCATATTAAATGATGACAAGGTCAAGATATATGGCCTTTTATTTAAATTTCAATACATATTTTAAGAAAGAAATTGACTTTTTCCATTGTAATATTTCATGCCAATTGCAATAGCTTTGTTCATTATAATTTTGAGGATCTATACTGACTACTCCTAGGTAAAATCAGCCTTACTTCATCGTCTTCATTGATGGTCATCGAACACATTTTTTTGGCATTGTTCGGTTGATCCCAAATATCCTCTTTCATGGTTTTTATATTCTCCAAGAAACACTATAGTTTTGTTCTACATCTTGTTTTGCTTTATTTTCATACGATAGAGCTCCTTACTTGCTTGTTCTATTAAAATTTTGAAATATATTATCCACTTGCTTCCTTAGGCCATGATAGAGCAATGCAGCCTCAAACTTCACCTCACATGACGGACAAGAATCGCTATCAGTCATCTGATACATTAGCGGAGTGAGAATAAAGTCCATGGAAGGAATCCATCGATGAAAAAGTGATTCATGGACTGGCTAGAACCAAGATGATACAAATGTCAAAACTACCAACATAGATGAAGAAATGCCACAACTTGATCAGACATTCAAAGGATATGTTTGGGATCCTCTTAATGACATAGCATGTCCTATGACTAGGGAAAGAATGAAGCTTATAGATGATGCATTGAATGATTTGATTGATCAGCTTCATGATGAAGATTTGAAGAACAAATCGACAATGTCTAGGATTAATTGTTTAAGAGTGTTGAAGTATTGAAGACATCGTGAAGAACATTATACTCTTTTTTTTCCACTGGGTTTTTTAATGAGGTAGTGTGATCATTGAAAATTATTTCATTTTGAAATTAAGCCAATAAAATCAGCCATGTGAGTTATGGAAGAGTTTTATTTTGGCTATATTTTTAACTAGGGTTTAGAATATTCATATATGATTATATTAGAATTATATTTGGTAAGATTAGATAAGAAAATATTCATTTAAGACTTAGCTTGATAAATTTAAGCCACATCTCCTCTTAATTTAGGTATTCTAGTTAGATATAGTTTTAACTTTTTAAAGCTGCCATAAATGTTTTCAGTTTTTAACAAGAATTACTAAATCCTGTCTTGTTTCTAATTAGGGTTGGCCAAACTATACCCTATAATTAGAGAGGCCATCCACGAATTTTATACATATTTTTATCAATCATATATTTAGAATTTGAGTTATTACTCTTTGCGTGCGATCATTTCATCATTGCTTAATCTTGTGGGTTAATTAAGTTAGAAATACTCTTCAAACCTATGAGCTAATCCTGCAGGCTAGTTAGTGAGCAATTTGTGCAGATATGGTTAGGGGTTTGGGCAAGGTTTCCCTTAGGTACAGTCAAGAAATTACCAAAATTCTGCAATCCAGAGTCTTCACAATGAGATTCATATCACAAGATCAAGATTTGATGGGAGTTCCTTCATTCCCATGACAACTTTGAGATTTAGGCAGAATGTATCACCATTCAGATCTCATCTGCCAGCCACTCCTGCTTGAACTTTCTCAAGATCTGAGCAAAAGAGAAGCTCCCACAGAACTGAAAATGATGATGGCTCTAATTGAAGCTTCATAAGGGATCACGATAATGGTAATATCAGTAAAGCAAGTGAGGCATCGAGTTACAGTAGGAGCTCTCTTTCTGCTCCAAGAAAAACCTTCAAAGAAAGTGATATGATGATCAAGAAAGAAGCACCCTTAAGGCATTCTACTCATCACAAAACATCTCCAGGAGAGGCAAAATCAATGAGATGTTAGCTAATGTAATTAGTTTCCATAAAATTGTCCAAATTTTATGAATGTTAATGGGCTGAGGCCGCATTCAATGTGGCCCACCATACCTAGTATAGTATTATATTTCCTGAATTTCACTTTGAATTATAAATAAGTATTAGTTCATCTTCAAAACAACCCAAGAGGAAATTACTTGAAGAATATGTTGGAACTTTATCAAGAATTACAATAACATAATCAGAGATCGGTTCAACCGAATTTTAGAGCCAAGATTCATCTGTCACTGTATGAAGTTAGTGTTTAAGTTATCAGTCTTAATCCTCTTGTATGGGAATGATAGTGGGACAGGTTTTGGAGGAGATTCGCCCTAATGAGGTGGACATGAGGTAGTTTTGATAAGAGTGGGGTGGGTATGGATATGAAAATGATATCCACCATGGATAGCAGCTCGGACATGGATATTATTTCACACCCGCCTCATTCTCCTGCTCCACTTAACCTGCTATATACCCGTTAATTTTTTTGTATGGAACTATAATTTCATTTCTTTCCAAAACCAACCCAATAATCTTTACAAATTGTACACAAAATTACTTCTAAAACTGCCTATTACAACTTTTAATCCTTAAACAAAAAGTCATTTCTAATAAAAAAAAACACCGTTCATGAGTACTTAGAGATTTGCCTCCAAAGTATCTTCGATTTCTCTCCCCCCAAATGTTGTAAAAACTAACCACCGGCAACTTGAATCTCCTATTTTGATCCCTTCTATTAAAAATGTAACAACAAAACCTTCAAACATTTCTACGGCCATCAAAAAGTGCAACAATTAGCTCCTAGAATAAATGAGCAGTGGTCTTATCAATTCCATTATCGCAAAGCAAACAATGATGGACTCCTACCTGTATATTTAATCCTCTTAATCTTTCCCGTGTAGAAAGCCTTCCCAATGCCATCATCCAAAAGGAAAAATAATGTTTAGGCAGCATATGTTTACTCCAAATTGCTTTAGAAATCACACATTCCTGCATTTCACCTTGCAAGTATACATAAGCTAAAGCAACCCTAAATATGCCTTTTACTGCAAATTTGCTCATATTTCCTCCAACACTTCTGTTTAGCTCCATCAGAGTTTTCCATGCATAACTGCTATCAACCTTAGCTTTACAGCCTTTAAACTCCTTCCTCTTCATATATAATTCTTGCACCCATTTAACCCAAAGGTTATCCTTCTTGGATTGAATTTCCCACAAGTATTTGCATAACAAAGCCATGTTCCACAGGTAAGTGTCCCTTAATCCTGCACCTCCATTCATCTTGATTCTACGTAAGATATCTCACGAATTAGGACAATATGCTTTGAACCTTCAGTATGCCCCCATAGAAAGTTTCTGCACAGGATCTCAATAGCACATTATGAACATACAAAGGAAGTTGGAACATACTCATCCAATATGCTAATATACTGAGAAGAACATAATTTATCAACTGAATTTTAGATGCATAAGATAAATTTTTGCTGCTCCAAGGTTTAAACCTGACTTTCAGTTTGTCCAGCAACTCTTGACAACTTTCCATGTTCCACCTGATACCTGAGAAAGGCAGTCCCAAGTATGATACTGGAAGTTTTCCATATTTCACATTCAGTACATCTAGCAAACACTGAGCTTCCATGGCATTCATCTTAGAGAAAAAAATATGGGACTTTGCTGCATTTATAGAAAGACATGTAGTATTTTAGAAAATACTCAATACTTCCTGAATTCCAACAATTGATTTCTGATTTGCCTTACTAAAAATCATCAAGTGATCAGAAAATAACAGGCATTGTACCTTGGTCATCTTACACTTCACAAAAAGAATTTAGGAACTTTGCTGCATTTATAGAAAGACTTGTAGTATTTTGCTCCACTTAAGAAAGAGCTGTAGTATTTTTGAAAATACTCAATACTTCCTGAATTCAAACAGTTTGTACAGCTTGGGCTGTATCTCTCGCAAAGCAGTGTGAATTTCCTTCTCAGTAATTGGGTTTGTCAGTTTTAGGTGCTGAGAAAGGTTTAGCACTGAGCCCCTGCAGTCACATGTTCATCAATCCTCAGCTTCATAGGGTTGGAATTTCCAAGCAATCTCTTAAAATGTTCCAGTAATAAGCCTTCTACTTTCACTTTCCAAGTCACCAAGTTTGCACCATCCATTAAGCATAGTATATGTTGCTTATACTGCTTAGTTTTTATATAGTTGTAAAAAACCCTAGAAGGCTTGTCTCCTTCCCTAAGCCATTCACATTTTGTCTTTTGGATTAAGAACTGCACTTTTGCCTCATAAATTAGTTTAGCCTCAGCCCTTGTAACTTTTTCTTCCTCCTGCAATACCTGGTGATCCCATGGTCTTAATATCAGATCCTCCTAAATTTTGCCCAAATGTTCAGTGATAAGGTCTGATTTAATTCTTAGGTCACTGAAGCTTTTTTTGTTAAGCTGCATCAATGGTTGGTGCAATATTCTTAGATTGACAGAGAGTTGATGTAAAGTTTTCACTGGATGTACATTCCATGCTTCACAGACCAAACTCGTAAACTTCTCGGATGTTGTCCACGTGTTATAGAATTTAAAAGGCCTCTTTAACTTCAATTTTTTATTACTGAATTAAATCAGTAGGGGCTTGTAATCAGAAATGTTTTCAGACAACACCTGGATTCTGCCAGCAGATCCACCCATTTCTGATTAACCATACACACTTCATGTTTTTGAGATTATCCTCTGGCCCCCAGTTCTTCTATTACACCAAGTAAAGATTGACCCAAAAGTCTTCATTTCCAACAGCCGTAGTTCATCCACTGCAGTTCTGAAGTCCTCAATTTCATTATCACAAACTGGTTTGCCACCTTCCCTGACCTTCAGATTTAAGGAAGAATTAAAATTTCCTATAATCATCCATGACTGATTTTCAATTGCCAACCTTTAATTCATCCCACGTAGGCAGTCTATCCTTGCCTGTGTTATCCCCATACACAAAGGTAGTACAAGTATTTAAATCCAGACCTTTCAACATGCATTCAATGTGCAACCACTGAGCTCCTTTAGTAACTACTGAAACTTCCTACATATCCTTCCTCCTTCCTATCAAAATTCTTTCCCTATTTACACAATCATTGTTAGATATAACTCCCATCCTCCTCCACATATATTCCTCCATGATTTTTGTTCATTTTCTTCTTTAACTTTAGCCTCAGTACTCTGTAAACGTTATGTTTTTGTTGGTTTCATACGTGCTATGAAATGTATTAGGTTATGTAATGCAGTCGGCT